>JAJHUR010138341.1:0-36037 GCA_027495735.1 Lutjanus campechanus
GTGTGTGTGTGTGTGTAATAGGGCGTTCCAGGGAAACAGCATGTGGGCTCTGTCAGCCTTACCAGGATAAATAAAGGTTAAAAAATATTTACAGAGATGGAGTTCAGATGACAAGGAAGTGAACTGTGCAGTGTGTGAGTGTGTGTGCGTGTGAGTGTGTGTGATTTCTAAGTCTTTCTAATGTCATCGAGCTTAATCAGATTAACACTCCGACCCAAATCCTGTTAAACACACACGCACACACATACACACACACACACACACACTCACACACACAAATTCACGTGGAACAAAAGAGGAAGTGAGACATCTGTTCAAAAGGAACTGTACACATTAACTTCTTTCTGTCTTTCTTTTTCTTTCTTTCTTTTAATGGGTTTCTGTCTCTTTTCTTTCTTTGAACTGAACTGGAAATGAACTTTAATGTGTTCAGTCATCACCTCTATAAAACATGAATTCATGCACAAACTTTTTGTACAGACTTGCCTTTTCACACACACACACACAGACACACACACACACACACACACAGACACAGACCGAAATACACCACACTCATTGTCTTTCTCACACACACTCACACAGGTAGAAACGTGATAGCTCTGTGTTATAAAAGATGGGGCGGGTGATAAAAGAGAGGAAGGGAGTGTTCCTCTGTCTTTGCTCTGACAGCACAGGTTAACTGTGACATCAGTACAGGACGTGTGTGTGCGTGTGTGTGTGTGTGCGTGTGTGTATGTGTTTTGTCCTGTCTCTTATACACATCTAGATGTGTATAAGAGACAGATATTACCATGCACAGTGTGCAGACAGCTGCCCGTTCATTATCAGGGCCTCTAGTGAAAAAATGCTTCACTGGGTGGAAGTTTCAACATTCTTTGTCTTTAAATCGATCAATTATGGAAGGACAAAGGAAAGAACAGCTGGAAAAACTAATAAACTTAACGAACATAAAGCACTTAGAGCTGCAACACGTAATCATAATACGTGTAATTATTAATCGACTATAAAATTAAGCATTTTAAGCAACCAGCATTTTTTAAACCATTTTATGACATTTTGTGGACCAAACAACTAATCGATTAATTGAGAAAATAATCAACCGATTAAGCTCTTGTTAATATAGTGTTTTTAAGACTGCAACAAATGATTATTTTCATCATAGACTTCTGCTTATCCTCTTGGGTCTGTTTTTTAGGCTTCTAGAAAAACTGGAGACTTTGGCTCATCACAGGCTGGTAAAATAGTCGATTGTTGATTGACAGCTAGGGCTGCGCAATTAATCGAAAATTTTATCGAAATCGCAACATGGCTTTTTGGCAATTTTCAAATCACAGGATGTGCAACAGTATGTGTAAAAAAATGTTTTTAAATTAATGAATGTCGTGGGACAGAGATGTCCTACAGACTCTACAAACATCTTCATATGTACAGATTCCAGAAAAAAATATAGAATAGAATAGAATAGAAATACTTTATTAATCCCCAAGGGGAAATTCATTTGTCTGTAGTAGTCTCATCTATTAGTATAAGAATTATAGAGTCTGATGGCAGTTGGTATGAAAGATCTTCTGTATCTCTCTGTCCTACAATGAAGAGAGAGGAGCCTTCCACCACCATTATTTCTTTGGTCCATCAAGGTGTTATGCAGTGGATAATCCATGTTGTTTAGGATGGCCTCCACCGTCCTCATTGTGTTTCTCTCCACAACTTCCTCCAGAGAGTCCATCCTTACTCCGATCACAGAGCCAGCCTTTTTCACAAGCTTATCCAGCCTCCTTGCTTGCTTTTTTCCCAAACTTCCTCCCCAGCAGACTGCAGCATAAAATAAAACACTTGCCACAATAGACTGATAAAACATCTGCAGCATCTTACTGCAGATGTTTAGAGATCTGAGCTTCCTTAGGAAAAAGAGGCGGCTCTGCCCCTTTTTGTAGAGTGCATCTGTGTTAAGGGACCAGTCCAGCTTGTTGTCCAGGTGTACACCAAGATATTTATAGTTTGTTACCACCTCGATGTCCATTCCACAAGTGTTCACAGGCTGAAGAGGGGGCTTGGATCTACGGAAATCAATGACCATTTCCTTTGTCTTTGAGGTGTTTAGTATGAGGCAGTTTTTATGACTCCAGTCACTGAAGGATTTTATCATACCGTCGTCATTTTAACATGTTAGTTTCTGGTCAAAATAAGAGTAATGATGTAAAAATTATTATTGCAAATCATATCGCAACTGCCATATCAGTCAAAATAATCGCCATTAGATATTTTTACAAAATCGTTAAGCTCTGCCGCCAGCGAATGGCAGGTTGTGGAGCGGCTATAATCCTCTTGCAGCCAATCACAGCACACAGGTGATTTAAAAAGTCGTAACCAATACCATATTGGTTCAGATCGTACAGTCTGTGGTTCAAAATTGGTTCGTATTTTGGCCGCTCGTTGAAGAGGCCTGTACTGCAGGCAGCAGACTTTCATTCACATGAAAATGTTGCAGGTTAGTGCTTTCATTAACTAATTCACTGTGTTAACCAGCATCACCGACTGTTCTGCCACATTCACCCGCTCTCTGGAGTGTTGGCATCAAACACACACACACACACATACACATACACACACAGGTCAGCAGCCGACTTCTGTTCCTGTGCCTGCAGGCAGACACACACACACACACACACACACACACACACACAGAGTCGACAGCTGGAGGCTAATGTCAGCTGAGCTGTAGTTTCACCATTTTAGAGAAATGTTAAAACAACAAATGCATCCAATCTATTGATGACAACATCAGCATGGAATTATCTGCACACACACTGCACTGTGTGTGTGTGTGTGTGCAGTGGCTTACTTTTCTTTGTACAACTGAGTGCACCTTTTATTTGAGCTATGCATATCTCCATGTGTGCCTTTTCATTACGTGTTTGCGTATATTTGCCGTCTTTTTGTGCATAGGTGTGTGAGCACATGATGTACACTGTGAGTGACTGCACAGTATGTGTGTATTTGCCCCCGTGGTCGTGTGTGTTTTAACTATTTCTGGCCCATAAATGTGAAGCTGGAGCTCTGTTTTATTCTCTGGATTGGATTGTGTGTGTGTCTGATCATCTTTGTGTGTGTTTGTGTGTGTGTGTGTGTGTGTGTGTGTGTGATCACAGCTCAATCACATGATGCATCACATTGCCCGGTCTGTCTCCATACCCGCTCTCTTTCACTTCCTCTATTCTACATAGTGTGTCTCTCTGGTTCTGTCTCTCTCTTCTTCCATACCCTCCCTCTAAATGTGTAAATCCCTTGTTTCCCTCTTTCTCTCTTCCTCTTTTACTCTGTAAACTCTTTATTCTGATCCTTTATCATCTAACGATTTTTATTCTTCTCTGTCCATTTCTCACACTCTATTTATTCCCCATTTTACCCCTACAGCTCTGCTTTTTCTTTTTTTCCCATCTCAACTCCCCCTTCCCAATCTTACTCAGTGTTTGAGAAGGTAATAGAGAGAATGCCCACTAAAATTAAAGACCGAATCATTATTTTTGTCACCTAAATCTGAATTCAAAGCTAGTTTATGTGAGCAGTTTTGTGTTGTTTTGACTGGGAAGAAGCTGCTCATAACTTTGCCTTAAAGTTGCTGGAATCTGCTTGTGCTTCTTCCTCCAGCTGACAGATCTCTCTTTCTTCTCCGCTCCTTGCTTTTGCTCTCCCTCCCATCTCAATTTACAATTAAATTATTATTAGAATGTCTGTTTCAAAGAGACCGTATTTCCTAATCGGTCTCTGGCAGGACGTAGATTAATGTTGGCAAAGAAGTTAATCACATATAATCCAAAAAAACAACCAACAGTTAATTCAAACCCCGTTGAGGATTTTTTATTTTTTTTACTTTAGTTCTTTCACTGTCGACTCATAATCGTCGATCACATGTAAAGTCAAACCTGCTATGTGTAGCATTTTAAAACACTGACACACACACACACGCTTGATTGTCATATTAACTGTACTACCTTGGTGTGATTACTGTAAACAAAGGGGATGACGTGAAGACCATTTTTAGCCTCTAACAGCAGTGTTGTTGTCAGAGTTCAGGTTTCTACATACAGTATTCAGACAGACCTTCTGTATGTTGGAACATGTTGTTTTCTGAAGTTTTACCTTCTTGTGTCCACAGGATGAATCTTGGCTGACCTGAAAATCCTCTGACTGAACTTTTCCAGAGATTTCTTTGGACTGATCTGTAGTCATGTTTAAAATAAATAGGCCTGGGCTCTTATTCCCAGCAGTCATTTTGACATGAAATAGTCAGGTAAACACAGGTGTTATCAATGATAATATTAACTCTGTTCCATTCAGGTCAAACAGAGTCTGGTTGCTGCAATCGTGCGTGTCGGTTCACCGTAAAAGCTTTGCTACACTAAATGGAACATGACCTTCATCAGTATCATTGGTAGCGCCTGTGTGTACCCTGCAATATGGCTATTGAGGATCAAAAAATAAGTACTAATTTGGGGAGCAAAACTGTACGTTTTCTCTTTCCTGCAGGATATTAACTTACAGAATTAACTGAATTAAACTAAGAGTATTTTTAAGGCTCTGTGCCAGCGACAACTGTGGCTTATGTGTGTGTACATACATCTTTCCCAGTCTTGTGAAGGCGATATCTCCAGGATGCCGTGATGCAGTTTCTTCAAAATTCATCACAAACCCCCCACATGAACTCAAGGATGAACTGATTAGAATTTGGTACTCACTCGGGTCACTCTGACCTCACAAAAAAAAAAAACGCTAATTCTGGCAAATTTTCATACAGTTGTGTAATAGGATAAAATAACAATGTGATGATATTTTTAATGCAAAAGGTCAAAGGTCAATGTCACTGTGACGTCAAAATGTTCAGCTCCCTATCAGCCCTCTGTCCCCCTCTGTAAAAATAGCCTTTAAATGAAGACAGAATGTTTCTCACTGGAAATTATTCCCTGGAATCATACATGTCAATATAGTAATAGTAACTGAATGTGTTTAAACACCAAGTCACAACGTCACAAACAAACTAACTGACTGAGGCAGCTGTAGACCAGCAACTCCTGATTTACGCAAGATAAAATTACTAATTACGATTCTGGTAGCTTTAAAGTTCAGTTCGCCGTCAGAAATCGGTGTCTGAAAAGATTTGTCTTTGTATGGTTCTTTCCATAATGTTGTCAGACTCTTAGAATAACAGTCGGAGCAAGTCAGTGGCAATAACAAGCATTTTTAGTAGACGTGCGTTTGCCCTTAAACATTACTTTGCAGCCTGTTTTGTGGCTGAG
Organism: Lutjanus campechanus; assembly: GCA_027495735.1. Lineage (NCBI taxonomy): Eukaryota > Metazoa > Chordata > Actinopteri > Lutjaniformes > Lutjanidae > Lutjanus > Lutjanus campechanus. Next base: position 5,298 of record JAJHUR010138341.1, read on the forward strand.
CTGATATACTGAATTCTACTTAGTCCAAAACTTTTGTACTCACTTGTCATTTAGACCTGAAAATATGTAATGATATGGCCCAGGTTTAAAAATAGTGGAATTGCCCTTTAAGTAATCAAAGGATGTGAATATATGTTCCACCACAGTATCACAGTATCTTTCTGTCTCTGTCTCTGCAGTACACAGGTCCGATCCCGGCCGAGCGAGGGGGCGAGCTGGCCATGGGGGGAGGTCGCAGCGAGACGTCTGCGCTGAGCGGGACGGGAGGGGGGCGGGGCATGACCACTACCCAGAATTCCCAACGTCCCAACGCCTGCTGCTTCTGCTGGTGCTGCTGTTGCAGCTGCTCATGGTAGGAGACACACACATACACACACGGACAAATACACACAAACCAACACTTGGACACACATGCACCTCTAATGTAAGCAAACGCACACTTGCAGAGCGTCTCTCTGAAGGTGCTGTGGTCCTGATAATACAGCTGTAAAAGACACGCAGCTGTCTTATCAGTGTTTTAATATACTTCACATTATCTGCGAGGCTTAATGAGACTCCACAACTTCTCTGTTATGTCAGTAACCTTCAGCAGAGTGTCACCAGTACTCACAATCTGAGTTTTAAGAGTTTTATTTATTTATTTAATTATTAACAACAATGACATAAGTACCTGATAAAGTCAGGTTTTGTTTTCTGTTAAAGATGGATGCTTCTGTGTTGGGTACACAGACAGTAGAATAAGTGGGCGGAGCTACCGGGTCTGAAAAGTGAAGCCTACATTCTTTCTAATGATCAGCAAGGGGCAACTTGACTGGTTGCAAAAACAAGTCCTATTGTATCCAGTCTTATGAGAAATTTACCTACTTCTCACTTGATTTATGATTTCAGTAAAGTCTCCTGATGAGCTTTGTGGTCTCAGTTGGTAGTTTTAAGTCGTCTTCTACACAGCATGATGTTCATTTTGAAAATTATGGTCCCATTCAGAGTAAAATAAAAAGAAGATAAAGCAGCTTGAGGTCATGCCTCCAGAAACTCTAATCAAGCTGTAAAACAAGGCTGTGCTGATCAAATATTGATCAAGATTCTGTTACTGTACACTACGTATAAAAAGTTTGGGCTGCAACTTAAGTTTATATTCGTAGTCGATTAAGCCGTTGATTACTTTAAAAATTAATTGATTAGTTGTTTAGTTCTTAAAATGGTGAAAAATGTTGATCAGTGTTTCCCAAAGCCCAAAATGACGTCCTTAAATGTCTTGTTTTGCCCACAATCCAAAGATAATCAGCTGAGTTTAGTCAATTTACATTTAAGAGAATTCATCAGAGAATTTTCTTTAAAAATTACTCAAACCAATTATCAGTTATCGAAATAGTTGCAGCTCTATAAACAGTTCATGGTGTGCTGTTAAGCTGTGAAAGAACCTGACCAGGCAGGCCACCATTATTTCCTGCTTAACAGCCGAGCCAAAACGAAGCACCACCCAAGTTGCAGTACGTCATCTACCGGCTCCACACTCTCATCAGTACTGCACAGGTCCTGGTTGCACCATCACCAAGATGGCACCCCCGGCCGTCCCGCTGTAGATGCATCCACTGAACAAACGTGTTTTTAGTTGTGTTAGCAGTGTGTGCGTGTCTCTGTACAGAGTAAGAAACTGTTGCAGAAGTCAGAACGTGGTGCTCACAGGGAGCAGAAAGTTTGCAGCATACATCTAATGTTACTCTAAAGGAGCAGCTTACTGAGCCTTTCCTGAAACTGCTTTATCTTGTTTTCGCTTTGCAACGATCACTACCGGCATCAGAAACTTGAAGGTGGAAACAGAATCAGCCCGAGCTGGCCGACCACAGTTCCTGTGGTTTCCACTTTGTATACTCTCAGCCACCGAAGCATTGACACATACTTGTATTCTTTTTTTTTTTTTTTTTTGGAGTCACACATCAGGTCCGACATAGCCTTTGGTACATACACAAACACAGAGACAAACACACACGAGTGCTCTGGATAAATCTGCTCACAGTCACACACACACTGACTCTGCAGACGTTAGTCAGACAGTACAGTGATCAGGTCTATAAAGATCCCACAGGGGAACTAATTATTTATAGTTCTGTCTCTCTATCTCTCTGCTACACACACACACACACGTACACACACACACATTGAAGGTGTAGACACCTGTAGCTGCTGCTTTACCCTGCTGTTAACATAACTGTGGTTAGTGTTGCCATTAAATAGGGCAGTAATATCCCTGTGGGTTATTGTACATGTGTTTATAGCTCTGAGCAATTACTCCTCTATCAGCTGTGGTTTAGTGTGTGTGTGTGTGTGTGGCTGTATGCATGTGCGTGCGTGTGTGTGTGTGTGTGTGTATGTGTGCGTGCGTGCGTGTTTCCTGTCTCAAAGCCGTTTTATCATGTCAGTCTCACCGTCAGGAATGAAGAGGAGAGACGGAGGCGGAGCAGGAGGAAGAGAATATCACAGGACACCAAGATGGAAACCATACCAAACTGTGAAGCTTGGTGAGTCTCCCGCACTTAACACACACTCACTGTGTTTGGTTTAACATTTATTAAAATATTTTAATCAACCTCTGTAGGTCAAGCTATCGCACAAATACCAAGGTTTAGTTTTTGGTGTGGATACAGGATTTTTAAGGATTTCTTCACAGGGCAAGATTTTGAAGATGAAGCTTATCACCGATTTTTTTTTTTTTTGTACACATTTATGACTGTATGCTCAAGGACCTCTCTTGGTTGTGGTGATTCTTTTATAACCTCTTTTATTGACTGCTTTGTTTCATACCTACTGCCCTCACTCCTCTTAATCAGCTGGTAGAGGCCTCAAGTCGTCAACAACTGCTCGGCCTTTGTTGTGGCTCAAACACTGACAACCACAGAAAAAAATTAGTTTCAACTTGAAACAGATTAATTCCATGCCAGATATGTCATGATTCACTAAATCTGAGAACTATGCGAGATAAATAAATCCCTGTTTTTAATATTTTGTTATTTTTATCTTGACTGCATCTCATTGGTTGCTGCGCTATGTGTGTGCGCAGATGCCATATTTGAGTGTTCACGGTTCACATTGAGAGGTGCAGTGTATCCACTGTAATTTGCTTAATTCTGCGCTGATTTTCATGAAATTTGGTTTATTATAAACACGAGGAAGTGAACATTGTGCCCGATACGTGTTGGACTATATTTTCTTACTCTGGGCGATTTAATCAGCTCTATACTAAAACATTAACTCTTTGAATTTCCACAGCGTCCACTGGGCCATGCAGGCTCTGACCTATGAATAGGCAACGTCAGACTGTATTGTTGGAAAGTCAACTATTTTGATAACTGATTAATCGGTTTGATTAATCTTCTGTGACAGTAAACTGAATATCTTTGGGTTGTGGACAAAACAAGACATTTGAGGATGTCAGTATGATTGACATATTGAGCGATAATTAAAATAACTGTTACAGGAAAGACTTGGAAAAACAGGTTAATAATATTTATACATTTCAACTGACAAGATTGTGACAGGATTAATCACTCGATTAATCAAGAAAATAATTGACAAATTAATAAATAATGAAAATAATTGTTAGTTGCAGCCCTGTTTGGACTCATTGTCCCGGTTATTGCTTCTTTATTAGGTTTATGCAGTTAGGCGAAGGCAGGATGCTCGATTATAATTTAATCACGCTACAATAAAGAAAACTGAGACTATACTATACAAAATCAGCAAAGTCAATAGGATTCATCCTCTGGGGACGACATAGTTCTGTGCTAAAAAGTCGCACGTATCCCTGATTTCCTGTCAGGAAGTGTATTTTAGTCAAGATCCAGATTCAGAAAACTTGTAGTACTACTTTAAACACAACATGCAGTTGTACTAATAGGATGCAGGATTCATGAGATATTTATTTCACATTCAGAAACAATGCAGATGCACAGATGTGGTGCTGACTAGACGACAAAATAGCCATAACTGGAAATACAACAAAAGGCAGTTTAATCAGAAACATAACAAACCGTAACGCTGAGTGATTTAGTGAATTTCCTCTGACATTTCTCTGGTTTAATCAGCGACCTGTATACAGAGCACAACCTTTGGACCATGACAGTCATTCCACAACAAATAAACAAACAAAAAGAATGAATAAATAAATAAACATCTTTCCACTCTTCCCTCCTCAGCACCAAACCCTCAGCGGAAGAGATCCGGCTGTGGTCGCAGTCCTTCGACAAGCTGATGAGGAACCCGGCGGGTCGAAACGTTTTTCGAGAGTTCCTGCGGACGGAGTACAGCGAGGAGAACATGCTGTTCTGGCTGGCCTGCGAAGACCTCAAAAAGGAAATCAACAAGAGCGTCATTGAGGAGAAAGCGCGGTCCATCTACGAGGACTACATTTCCATACTGTCACCAAAAGAGGTAGGAGTGCTGTTGTCTTGTTTAAAGCGATATTCCACTTTGCGAGATTAACCCACGCAGTATATACTCACCACCATGTCGATGTGATGGTGGATGAAAATCTTCAATTTCCAAAACAGTCCTGGAGTTTTAGGAGAAACAGGATAGCAGCCTCATCCTGTTGTGTGGTGTAATCCAAGTGTCTGCAAGCTGCGACATTAAAAATTAACCGCAAAAGACGCCATTTTTGCCATGTTTTTAGCAGAAATAACAGCTGTTGCACCTAGCCGGTAAGATGTAAACATGGCGTCGATCTCGCGAGACTTCGTATATATCCTAATGGATGCCGAAGTCTCGCATAAACGCCATGTTTACATCTTACCGGCTACGTGCAACAGCTGATATTTCTGCTAAAAACATGGCGAAAATGGCGTCTTTTGCGGTTAATTTTTAATGTCGCAGCTTGCAGACACTTGGATTACACCACACGAGCAGGATGGAGACATTTTGTGTTTGTTTTGTGTGCTATTTTTAACGTTTTATCCGTGGTCACCGTTCACTGCCATTGTACTGGATGAGGCTGCTACCCTGTTTCTCCTAAAACTCCAGGACTGTTTTGGAAATTGAAGATTTTCATCCACCATCACATCGACATGGTGGTGAGTACATACTGCGTGGGTTAATCTCGCAAAGTGGAATATCGCTTTAAGGTCGTGGTTACACGTCAGTTTTAGCCCCTTAACTATAAATACCACAAGAAAATTGTTTTCATTTTATCTGTATCCCGTGAAAATCAACTTGCTTGACTCAGGTGATAACTCGTGATGGTGGTGATAACAGTCTAGGAATCACTTCCTCTTTTGTAACGAAATTCTAGAGAATGACTTCGTACTCTTCTGTATTTTTGGAAGAATTTCCTGGGACTGTTTAAGGGGTTGCAGATTTAAGGCTTGTGTCATTGTTTAAATTCCAAGAGATCATTTGCTCGTTAATCACTTCAGGATGTTGAACCATCAGGCGAATGTTGCTCAAGGTCTGTTCTCGTGTCTTAGAAACGAGATGACTTTCATTTAGGGAACTACAGTGTTTTGAAAACATTTTCTTAGGCAAGATCTGGCGGATGCATTTTGTTTTTCAGTGTGCTTGTTGCTTCATCTGTCCGACAGTCATCCGTCCTCCGTACCTCCAACATTTTGTTTCACAGCAACATGTGTCAGCAGCCATTTCTTTAAAAAGATAGTTACGACTATATGATTATCGTTCACGTAATCGTTAAACTGACTAACAATTTCAACTCTAAATTGCTTGCTTAGTTTGATCAAAAGTTTAAAAACCCCCAAATATTTACAATAGCAATAAATTCTCACAACAGAGAAGCTGGAACCAGGAGGATGTTTGGCATTTTTTGTTTAAAACGTAGTGTTTCATCTCTTTAATTCACTATTTCTAGATATCAACAGAATATGCAGCATGTTGACGATTAAAGGGAAGGTTCAGATATTTTTAACTGGGGCTGAATGAGGCATTTATCCCAACACGCCTAGTTTGGAGGAGCTAGAAAGCTAAACAATGTACTGCTGTGGACAGGGTCAGCAGCACAAATATATTCGTGTTTATTTAACTGTACTCTATATTTAGAATATTTTACCCTGCCGTCAGACAGACTTTTCTGATAAGAAACCACCGTTATATAAACCAAATCTCACTCTCTCGCTCAACCAGACTCCGATGGCAAAGTCAGTAATTTTATTTTGTGGAACAGGGGAGTTGCTCGTCTATCGCTGCCTTCATCTGTTCATTTTCTTTTGTGTTATCATGTGACTTTGGTGAATCCAAATTAACCTTTTAATATTTTTTTTTAATAGTCGCACCAGCAAATCCAGTGTTCTGTGAGGTAAAAGATTTAGTTAATAGGGTCTGGTTGAGCCAGCAGAGCGATTTTTGGCTTATATAACTGCAGTTTCTGGTCAGAAAAGGCTGTCTGGCAGCAAGGTTATTTTTAGATGGGCCTAAGATGCTAAAAAAAAATTTGTTGACCATGTCCAAAGCACTACTCTGCTTCTACAAACTGGAGGTGCGTCGACCAGACTATCCCTTTAAAATTTACTTTATTGAAATTCAGTTCCACAGAGCATAATGATCCATGATTTACTTCAGAGAAATCATATCATCATATGCATCTTTGTTCAATTGATCCTTGTTGCTTTCCCTGTCATATATTATACTAAATTAATTATTTGGGGTTTTAAACCATTGGTCAGCAGGACATTTGAGGACTTCAGCTTGAGCTCTGGGACACTGTGATGGATGTTTTACTTTGTTTTCTTATGTTGAATAGACCAAACGATGGATTGAATGGAATCGGCAGCAGGGCAGCATTATTTTCTTGATTAACTGACAGTTGTTTGGTCCATAAAATGTCGACCAGTGTTTCCTAGATCGAAAGATGATGTCCTCAGATGTCTTGTTTTGCCCATAACCCAAAGATATTCAGTATTCAGTTCAGTTTTTTCTTTAAAAAAATACTCCAACAGATTAATCAGTTATAAAAAATAGTTGGTGATTAACGATCCATTCATAATCTAATCATCATTGCAGCTCTAATCGGCGGATGAATCGATAATAAATAGTTGCCATTCGCAGCCCTACATCAATATGTTATCTTTTCCGTCCTAATATTTTCTGCAGCCTCTGGAGGACTTTTTTTGGCCTCGATGTGAACATATGTTCCTCTGCTGCTCGCTTCTTTATCTTATCTGAAAGTTTTGGTGTGAATGATGAGCATGTGCAAGTGAAAACCTTTAAATGTGACTTTAAGAGACTTGACTGTAGCACTGTAGCAAAATGTTCAAATTCACCAGCCGCTTAACAGTAAATCATTATTGTGCGTCTGAAATCTACCAGCCACTCTCACATTTTTACCTGCATTTGGTGGTGGTTGGTGCCAATTTCCTGCCCTGTATAACATGCTCACACACACATACACACACATGCAGAGTGAATGTGATAAAGTTTATTTTTTTTCTGGTGAGAAATGGGGGAAACATTGTCTGCTCTACTGCTATTTTTAACTCTGTGTATGTGCATGTGTGTGTATTTAACAGTGGTTGCTTTATTTAGTATGAGCGCTGGAGGCTTTTCTTGTCAGGCTCCATCACCGGTGTGTACGTGCATGTGCATGTGTGTGTGTGAGAGTGTGTGTGTTGGCATGTACAGTTGTCTGCATGGGTGTGTTGGTGTGTGCGTGTACAGTGTGTTTACAGGAAGCTATAAATTGCTGCTCTCATCACCTTCTGGCAGTTGATGCTTTTTATAGACACGCACTAAAATACAGAGATATCCAGACGTGTGAATTTGGCAGAGAAGATGCATGCCTGGCTGTCTGTCTGCATGTCTGACCTTGGTAGGATGCCTATCTCCCTTTTTCCCAGAGTGTGTGTGTGTGTGTGTGTGTGTGTGTGTGTGTGTGTGTGTGTGTGTCTTAAATAAGAGCAGAGGGAAAACATAAGAGAAAGCTTGTCGTTCTATAAATATCTGCTGGTGCTGTGGCTGCGGGGCCACTCTGAGTGTGTGTGTGTCTGTGTTCCAGTGCTGGTAACTGTATTTATCCATGGCTCTGTGGAAGTTAATATTGAAGCTAATTCATGATACAACAGTGTTAAGCCTTAATCAACCTGTGAGTCCAGATCTTAAAGTGCAGAGACATGATTTATTGCCACATTGTGAGTTTTGATTGAAATCCAGAATCCAGATTTGCTTGCGCTCAGTTCAGGGCTGTGACGATAACTGCATTAACGCACTACAGTGATTATGTTCATGCTAACACGTGGTTCAGCTCATCACTGTCATCATTTCAACTTTTATTTTGAAGGGTCAGCCTCATGTTACTCCATTGTGCGATGCATTTGAGATCAGGACAAGTTAGGAACACAGCCCCTGGTCGTCACTCAACTCAAGTCAACATGGGATTGCCAGTGGATGGCTAACATGCTAACAATAACTGTTTTCAAGAGAGAACAGTGGATCAACAATCACAGACGACATTCCACGTTGGGTTTATCATTATGGATTTATTTTATCACGTCTCCAAAAAAAAAGAAGAAGCTGCTGTTCAAGGGTGGATTACAAAGCTTCTGAAAGGATACCATTGCACCTTTGCCGACATAGCTTCAGCATTAGCTTAACATTCGCTTTTCCTGCTCATCTTCCTTTGGGGCTAACCACCTTCACTTTTCCAGTAGTTGGGAAACAACAGACGAGACTTTTCTTGGTCTTGAGAAGCTGCAGTGTTTATTAACTGACACACTGTAACCTGAACTGTACATTTACTGTCAGACTGACAGCTTACTTCTAAGTTTAAGTTTCTGCTTTGCTAGCAACATAGTCACTCCCAGTGTGCGGCCTGCTTTCCATCACTTGCATGCCACACACACACCGCCTTATTTCGTAAAGGAGCTACACTTCTAACAGTATCCTTCTATAAAAGTCTAATAAAACGCAGTTATTTGGGCAGTTGTAGTAAACCAAGTGAGGTAGTGCGAGCAGCAGAGCAGAAACTCAGCGGTAAGTTGTCAGTGTGGCAGTAAATATACAGTTCAGGTTACAGTGTGTCATTTAATAAATGCTGCAAGACCAAGAAAAGGCTCGTCAGTTGTTTCCCAAATGCTGGAAAAGTGAAGGTGGTCAGCCTCAAAGTAAGCTGAGCAGGAGAGGCTAACATTAAGCTAATGCTAATGTTGTACCTTTACTACATTGTCTCCAGTGCGATTGTGTCTTTCAGAGGTTTTGTAATCCAGCCTTGAACTGCAGCATCATTTTTGGAGATGCGGTAAAATAAATCCAATGATAAATCCAACATTGGATGTCTTCTGTGATCATTCATCCATTTTTCTGTCTCGTTGTTGCTGTTGTTAGCATGTTGTTATCCATCCACTGGCAATCCCATAATGCCTTGAGTTGGGTGTCGACCAATAAGACACTGTGCTCCTGACTTTACAACCAAAGCAGAGGCTGTATTCCTTTTCATATTCAGCTCTGATCTCAAAGGAATTGCCCAGTGGAATAACATGAGATTGACCTTTCAAAATGAAATAACCATCAGGTGATGATGAGGAGACTGTTGGAGCAGAAGCAGAGCTCCCATCAAACGCATTAACCTTTAAAATTTTCTAAAACAGGCAAAAACTACCTCAAGCAAGCGGAAAAAGTTTTGTGAAATTGAGGAAGTTCTTTTGAACTTTGCCGTTTCTGTTAAACTTGTCTAACCCAATACTTCAAAATGTGCATTAAAAAAAACATTGACACAAACAAAGCTATTGACTTCCTCCTCAAGTGAAGAAAAACAAACATGCTTGATGCACAGCTTTGCCTCGAGAAGCGGAAATCATAGAGACACAAGCCTAACAGAGAAAGTAGCACGTTGTCAGTGCAGCAGCTTCAGTCTTCTGTCAGAGTCTAAGTAGGATGCATTCAGGTGCAAGCTGCTGTGTAAGTCACCTGCATTTTGGCCAATCCTGGTGTTTAGAGGCAGATAATGATAACTGTCAAATCTCTGTATGCTTTCTTTAACGCCAGTACTTAATAGAGAACGGTTTGTTTTCGGAAATGGTTGCTGATGTAGTTAATATGCAGTTCATGTGTTTCCTTCCGTCCTCACTGAACTAAACTACATTTCCCTCCAGGTGAGTCTGGACGCCCGGGTTCGAGAGGTGATCAACAGGAAGATGCAGGACCCGACGCCTCACGCGTTTGAAGACGCCCAGCTACAGATCTACACGCTGATGCACAGGGACTCCTACCCACGATTCCTCTCCTCCAACATCTACAAGTCGCTCGTTCACGGCGGCTCGCGTACCTCCTCCGAGTCCTAGTCCTAGTCCCACACCGCCTCCTCCTCCTCCTCTGGTCCTGCACTGACAGGATTGATGCCAGACCATTTCATTAATCCTCCCAAATCTCTCCTGATTACTGCCAAGACTTTCTTCTCATTTCTTGTCCTTTTTTTTTTGTCTCCTCCATATCTTAAACTTGCGGTACGGTTGCCAAAACTTCTTCTCCTCTCCTTTTTCCTCCTCTCGTCGCTTCTCTCCAGTTGAATCCTCTCGTCTGTTGTCCTCCTCCTGTCTTTTTTTCCCTTTCTTTCTCTTCTTTTTTTCCCACTTGTAGAATTCAGGCAAATGTCTTGAATGCCCTTCAAAAACAAGAAAATTATCACATTAAAACAGCAACACAAAATAACACAAGAATATTAATTAATATTAAGTAGGAGTTCAGTTAAATCAGAAAAAAAAATAATTTTGTGTCATCTTAAAATGTTAAATTTGGCCATTTTGTACCCATAAATACTCAAAGGCTCCACAATTGTATTTTCCCAGAATAGAAAAGCCTCTGAAACAGTAGTGAGAGCAACATAAAGCACAAAATTTAAATTGAGTTCAAGATGTATTGATGTAAAGAGCCTGACTGATGATGTTTTCTGACTGATATTTCAATTTAAAAAAACCCTATAAATAATAAGGTTTGTTCCGATACATAAATGCTGGATCAGGTATCTGCAAATGCGTGAAGCTATGGACTGATTCGATATCATGGAATTTATTAGCACTGAAATACCAATTTTTAACCTGAGCCAGGCCACCCAGCAATGATAGCAATCATATCACATTCATACAGGGTTAGCAGTGTCCTATATTATAGTAGCATATAATATATTTTTTAAACGTACTGGTATCAGATCGGTTCTTGTTATCAGCCGATACGCAAAGTTCAGATATTGGGATTGGTATCAGGAAGGAAAAAATGGTATTGGAACATCTCTAATAATAATAATAATACATGGTTTTTAATGTAAAACTCTTAATTTAAAGAAACATCAGTTCTTCTGGAGCGTTCATCCTCACCTGACAGTCTTCCTCAGTGGTTGAAATTTGACCAATTTGAACTTGCTGAGCAAAGTCCACCCGCTGAGGAACGCTGTCCAGTGGGATGTGGTTCAGAAGGTCCAGAAAAGGCTGAGAAAGGGGATCTTGAGGATGATTATAGCCTGACCAATACTGGATTTCTGTCTCTAATGTGGATAAAATAATATTTAACATTTAATATTTTTGATAAGAATCCCTTAAATTTATTAATGAGTGAATTGCTAATAAGATATGGACATTCACAGTTGAAAGCCCAACTTGTCAGCGCTTGTTGGTGGATAAAATATGTACAGAGGCACTAGTTTTTAAATTTAGGGAAGTTAAACAAACACTTATTGGTGGTGATGCTGAAGTCATGTGACTGTGGTGTAGTTTTTTGGTAGCGTAAATGCAATCTCCAGAAGTAAAAAGCTCACGTTAGGCTGTAATCAATCTTAAAAATTGTATTTGTTTGTGAAGATTATCTCGCTGAACAAAACATAATACTTTCGTGAGGGAACCAGTGTGATGCTAACTTCCAGGTTGGCCTACAAAATTACATCATCCCTGGAGCGCTCGATTTGACCAGCTGATGAGTCGGTCCTAGATATTTTAGTCCAGGATTAATCTTACATGTGTTTTGAGCAGGATCCCTTAAATTACTAACGAACTGCGACCAAAATATGTACTTAGTGGGACATTTTACAGTTTGAAAATAATCGTATACTTCCTGTCCTGTCCTGATTAAGGTTTTTTTTTCCTCTTTTAATATCTGTTCTCTTTCTTTTCTTTCCTTCATTCTGTCTCCATCTGTCTATTCCTCCTTTTAAACCATGTTCCTATCTTCTCCTCCCTCTTCTCTCCCGTGTTTCACCTCGATGACTCCTGAACAGAGAGAGGGAAGCGATCTGGATGTTGAAGTATTTTTCTGGGATATCGTCTGCTGTTAATGCGGAGATGCACATGATTTACTCGGGAGATTTTAATGCATTTCAAAGGGGAGAAATATTCACCTGTGCCATGGATTCTTAGCGGATTTTTTATTATTTTTTTAATCAATTTGCCCCTCCCCTCATGACCATCCAATCACCTTTAAGAGCCAATTAAAAGGGGAGGGTGTCGCTGACTTCCGCCCACCTCATCGCCTTGTTTGTCATCCTACGGTCGTCTACGTCAAGACTGATGGAGAGGCAAAAGAAAAAGACTGATGCTGTCTGATTCTTTCTCTTTCTCTTTCTGTTTCTTTCTTTCAACTGGAAAACACAGGGTGCTCCCTCCATCCCTCCGCTACAAACGACAAAAAAAGTTTGTCTCTTATTTTTATTGTTTATTTATCCCCTCTTTGTTTGCTGGATCAATCATTTCACTCCTGTGATAAACAAACGGACGAATGGATGGATGTCATGTCCTTCCGACTACTGATTTACAAACAGACAAGACGTCTATTTTTTAAGAGAAAACTATATGGAACTTTTGAATTATGTTGATTTTTTTTTTTGGTTTTGTTTATTTGGTTTCTCCCACTCTCTACCCTTCCTGGATCTTTTTTTTTGCAAGAAGAGGAGGATTCCTCTGAGACTGTACTGATCCCCACCCGACGCAACACCACAGACACCACAGACAGGTGCAATAAAACACTGGAGTTTGGAAAAAACAACACACACACACACGCACATGCACACATCTGCAAAATTTGTGCTACTATACTTCAGGGGATCTTTCCTTCTTTCTCGTCCAAACCATAAACCTTCAGAATAAGATACGACCACGTCTGCCAAAAGAGCTGATATCTACACCTCAGGTTCAGTATTTCAGAGATTTTCTCATTTTCTCAGTAAAGTGTTTGAGTAAGGGATAATCCACTCTGACCCATAGTGTTATAAAAAAATCAATGTACCCCACAAAGGTTATTAACCTCCATAAGACTGTGTTACTTTACATTATCACCATGGATACTTACAAGTATTTAAAGGGGGCAGTACATCCTTCAAATCTAAACTTTATGTTATTCAGTATTACATTTTTTGCTTCGTTTTTTAAATGATTTTAAATTGAATATCTTTGTGATTTGGACAGATGGAGAAATTTTCACATTTAATTTTGGCTTTCGGCTCTTGGAACTTTGCATTTGCAAGCTGTGTCTTATGACCTTAAAGGGGTGTAGGTCTGATTATTTTAAGTGGCGTTGTATGTGGCGTTACTTTGCCATCAGACAGCCTTTTCTGACAGGACACCGCTGTTGTATAAAACAAATCTCGTTCTCTGCAAACCAACCAAACTCCATAGACAAAATCAGTAATTTTACCTTACAGGACACATGAGTTGCTGGTCTTCCACTGCCTCCATCAGTTTGTTTGTGCGACTTTCTTAACTAACCTTTTTAAACATCAAAGTCACACAATAACACAAACAATTTAACATATTTAGTGGTAGAAAAGCAACTCCTGTGTTCTGCAGAATAAAATGACTGATTTTGTGAAATTAGTCTGGTGCAGCGAAAGTTTCCCGTCAGAAAAGGCTGTCTGACAGCAAAGTAAAGCAGTATAAAAATTCTAAACAGCGTGATATTGATTTTTTTCTTAGTTGGGGCTCTTTTTAGGTGGCTAAAATACAGTTTGCTGCTGACTCTGTCCACGTTGCTTTGATTCCTGCACCTGTACTCCTGCTGCTTCCCCAAACTTGGGGTGTGCTACTGTAGTAATGCTATAAATAAGTACCTCATGCAACCCCCACTGCCAAAAATTCTAAGCATCAGCTCTCAATTTAAAATTTGGACCAAAACTACTAAATCCTGAAACACAAACTTACTCCTCCACAGTGTTTGAATTAGCTCTCTTTTTTTCAACAGAGACAGGAAAGAAAACTTCTGTATGTGGAGGGAAAAAAGTAATTAAAACTTTGAATCAAACTAAAATCTATTCTGTTTAAAAGGCTGCATTAACCAACCAAGGCTGCATCTTCCAACTGAAGAAGCCAATATGTTTGACTTGCCACTAAACCTGGTATGAAAGTGTTTAAACAGCTTGTATGGCAGCCTCACATCAACCAAGATCCACTCCTCAACATAACTAAACCCTAATTTAACCCCTGAAACATCACAAAGAAAAGCAGTTAGGGGTCAACAAAACTGAGCAAACTGGCAACTGCAGTTTTTTGCTGTCAGGGAGGAGAGAAGAAGGTAAAATGTTCTCCGTCTCCTCTAAAGATCCCCAAGTTTTAAACGTAAAAGTCGTAAGTATAGTAACACAAATAAACACACATGCATACACACACACACACACACACACACACACACCAGGGTGGCCTACCTGGGCACTGCTGCTGCTGACCTCTGCCTCTGTGACCTCTCACCTTTGACCTCACCACTGTCTGTCGCCCACTCGGACGCCTGCTCCTGATTGGCTGCAGGAGGCTGCAGGGCTGAACTGTGGTTGGTCAATTCAGGAAGGGGGGTGGGAGGAAATCCCAGGTGCAAAAAAATATATATAGATATATTAATGAAAAACAGCTAATGAAAAAAAAAGATATATATAGAAAAAGAAAAGATGATATTATGTGAGATGGGATGCTTACACCCAGTGCTTCATGGGAAATGTAGTTTGAGGAAATACAAATGTTTGTAGTTGTCTGCGGAGGCACAAACAACAGATTTTAAAAAAAAGAAAGATGGAGATGCCTAGGTCTTAACCAGACTGGTCACTCAGAATGCATTTAACTTAGTATTGTTAATGTTATTTATTTTATATTTTGTTAAAACTGTGATTTTAATTGTACATATATAAACGGAAACCTTGAACATCCAATGAGAAGTAGTTTTATTTGTTCACTGTTCACATTTCTTGTCAGTTTTAGCGTCTCTACTGGGAATCAAACCCTCAACTTGATTCTACCTCGTCTTTGACATGAAAAATATAATTTTCACAGCTCTGCATGAGATTAGAAGGAGATTTATGTGGTTCTACAATTTGGGTCTGGAATGGGATACGGATATTTGAGTTAAAAATGAACCAAGATTCATACTAAGGGAAACATTTTACAGTGTAAAAAGTGCTTCCAACTGCTCACATCAAGGTGTGTGGATTAACTTGAGGAAGTGGATGATGATTTTTGGAAACAGACACAAAGACACAAAGTACCACAAGCTGAGTACCGTTTAGTCCCGTGATATCGGAGAGATGGCAGACATCTCTGTGGCCGATATCTCCAAAACTCTGCAACTCACACCAAAAAAATAATCTAGCTGGATGAACAGCACTACAGGCCGGGGAAGACAATGTGTATTTTTGATTTTGGGGTGAACTGTCTCTTTAAAAAAGTCCACGTGACAACGTGCTGGTGGTTAACTGATGAGAGACGACAAAACAAGCGGTTGGTAAACAAGTTTCTGCTTGTTTTTTTTAATCTGCGTCATTGTACAGCACAGCAGCACGGCAGGCTGTAAAAAATCACCATAAATGATAAAACTAACTTTGATGGAAGTGAGGAAGAGTGACAAAAACGGAGCGCAGGTGTCGCACTGACAAATCTGAGCTCTGTGCAGGACAGCGCACACTTTTACTTACTCCGACTGTGTCTAAATCTGAGTTTTCACATCTCAGATAACAAAGAAAGGTGTTAAAACATGTCTTAGCTTGTAAAATATTCTCACGCGGGCTGATTTAGGAGTTTAGTGTGCTGCTAAACTGGGAAAATAAGAGCCACGAATCGCTAAATCTTCATATCGAACAGCCAATTCCGATTCGACTGACAAAATTCTGAGTTGAGTCCAGTCCTAGAGTTATAAAATAACTTGTTAAGATTAGTTCAGATTAATTTTTTGTTGTAACAAGCAATATAATGCACTAGTTTTGCAATTCAGGTACCCAGTTATTTAGTTAAGAGCTTAAATAAGCAGTTACGGTTCACAATTTTACCATATTTCCACCACTGGAAGAGTTTCCAGAGAGACTGAGGTGACTTTTTTTTGCACAAAAGACAGATGTGTGGTCAGTACAAAGTTAAAAAAAAAAAACTTAACAGACCATAATAATCCTTTAGGGAAGCAGGTAGCTGTTTAAAGGTTGTGCTTACCTTGATCGTGTGTGCTTGAGGTTTGAGGTTCAACGAGAAGCTCCTGAGGCTCTTCACATACTGTAACCACTATGTAAACACGAAGACACAAACAGTGGTGATGTAGCTCTCACCAAACATTAGTTAACCAAACATCACACAGACACACACACACACACGCCAAATTTGTACACATCTCACCACTGGTAAAAGCAAAACAGAAAAATGAGATAAGCAGCAAATAAAAGTGACTCACCTCATTGCCAAGTTGACAACTGTCCAAATCCTTAAACAGTTGAACCTTGCAGATTGATCAGAGGTATAATGTACACATTTTATGGTCTCCATGAAAAAATATCAAATGCACATGATAGTAAACGTGGTTATTTAGATGTCATTGCTATATTTGGTGCTGGAAGTAAAAGTCCCGTTGATTTTTCCCATAGACAGTTTTACATGGAGCTCCTCTACGTGTCTGGATCAGCATCAAACTGTTCCAGTTAAATCAGCAGTCCTAATTGTGTACATCTTGTGAAGATAAACATTTTTTTGACAGATGTTAACTACGACTCCCAGGGGTGCATTTCAGCAAGAAACATCCAATCACCGAGCTTTAAATTCTATCACATGTGCTGCTAATGGTGGGTGGAAAAGTGATGAAATATCAGATCAGATCAGATCAGATATGTAATCACTCCAGCAGGTTCCGGGTCAACTCCAGGGGTCTCCTTCAACATGCAACAGGGAGAGTGTCCGGAAACCCTCCAGAGGAAGGCGTCCAGGAGGATCCTAATCAGAGCCCGAATAACCTCAGCCGGCTTCCATTCGACGCTCCGTCCGTCCACCCTATCGCTAAGGCTGGAGGAAACTCGTTTCAGCCGCCGCCTGTGTCCGCAATCTCATTCTATCATTTCACATAGAGAAAACATATTTTATGATCTGCATCTTAAATCAGTTCACTGCATTCTGTTAACAACTAAAACAACGCACAGTTTTGAATTTGCGATCACCCTGACTGGATTCTTCTCCGCGCGAGTATCAGTATTCTCCACCTTTTACAGTTTAAATCGATTAATAACTCAATACCGTGTGGTATCTAAACTTCTCCAGTCAAACAACACCCGCATTCAATCGTTTTTTTTTATATATATATATAGAAATGGGTTTGCCACAAAGCAATGCAAAAATATGGCTATTTCACACCTGTGGTGTCTGATAGAAAGAAATGCAGAAAATGTGAAAGGGTCATTTCAGGAAAAACTGAACATGACGAAGCACCAAATACAGTGTGAAGAGTGAAGGGCTGCACCATGTAAGAAAGCTATCGAATACTCTGTTTCCAACGGTATCACTTTAAGGGTGCTGGTATGGGTATTGACACCATCTTTTTTCGAACGATACGCAGCCCTGATGGAAACAGCGGGTGAGTCAGTATTAAGAGCCATCAGCCATGTCAAAACCATGAATCAAACGTGATTTCTCAGAAACCAAAGTTTCTATATGATTGTTATGTTATCCAGGAGAGTCCCGTGTTTTGCAACATTAACAATATTGTGGAAAACAAAAACTGAAATGGGAATAGAGAATTCAGAAACAGCTACACAACAAGCGGCCGCTCCCGCTACGTAACTGATGATCCCTCACCGGCTTCCCACCCGTTCACACAAAGCATGTTTACCTAAAAAACTTTTAAAAATCTAAATTGTTAAACTTTAATTTTTAATCTTTTTGGTATCATTCTTTTACCATAAAACTGTAAATGCTTACAGTATTTATTTTTTTTAATTAATGCTAATATAATTGTTTCGATTGCTAATGTCAGTAGTAGACTGCGAAGAGCACTCAGTGTGGGTCCAGATCCTCAAGATACAGGGGGGGACAACAAAGACGAGGGTTCTACTGCCCCCAAACAGGTTGAAAAGTAAAGATGATTCTAATCTGAAACTGCACTTTTGAGTTTGACAGTTTGAGGTGAAAGTGAACGTGTGCTGAGCAGAAACAGGCAGAGCTGCTGCAGTTGACTCTCAGTGTTGACAGTCCCAACACTCAGTTCCTAAAGGAAACCAACAAACACTCAGGGTCTGGTCTTTTTCCACAGTTCACTGTAACCTGATATGTTTGTGTTTACAATGAATTCTCTCTGTGACACAGACACACACACACATACCTACAACATATACCATGTTCTCTCCCCCCAGCGTTCCACTCTATAGTTTTCCGTTTATAATCTTCACTCCTCCCACTTCTACTTGAAGATTTTATACATTCTGTACTGCTTCAAAGTTACCTCAAACATTAATATTTAGTTACTTTAATGCATCAAACCATTGTTATTAAACCAGGAGCAGTCAGTTCAATTAATACTGGATCAAAGTCAAACAGAACTGGATCTAAAAGGTACTGAACATGTTGATTTTATCCGAACTGATCTGTCATGAGACACTCTTATATACCAGCTGCACAGAGGAAGAAGTGTATCATTTCTAATAGTAAATATAGGTTATATAGGTTCAACATCATCTGCTATAGAGTTTAATTTGGAATTTGTTAGCAAGCAACAGTGACGATGTTTGGTTGTCTATTTAGTCTGTTTTCATGCTATTGTTCCGATGGGCCAGCAGTGCAAAAACACCAAAAGCCCATTATCGTGTCAGCCTACAGCTCCAACAAACACACACTCCCTGAACTCTAACACATCTAACTACTTGGACAACAGGGCAGGAATTTGGTGTAAGGTTAGAAAGATCATCTAATATGATCACATGTCACATGTCACATTTCCAAAATCTATGACTATATTTGACATTCGATTTTAATTTGATTTTTTTTATTTAAGCTTTTTTTCTTTAAGCACAGAGTTTGCCATCATTAGACGACAGATTATTGATTTATAAAGAGCATCAAAACGTTGGTTTTATGCCCTGAAAGCTGCCGTTTGTACCGTCAGATTCTTTTTTAAAAATAAGTCTATATGGTATCGAGTCACGCTGTGTCATGTTTTTTCTTCAGTCACATGCTTGACACCACAAGTCGGCCAGGGTTGAGAGAGAAAAAAAAAGATAATAATAATGGGAGAACTGCCAATTCTGTCTTAGATTTTGATGAGTGAAGTTAAAAACTTCTACTGATTTTAGATTTAATATTGAAATTGAAACACACCTACTATTAAAGGACAAACCCCCTGCTGATTCAGTAGCACGGACCAGGCCGGCAGTCAGTGAGCGAACAGCTGCAGGCAGAGTGTGTGTTATCAGAGCAGTGGGCATTTGTTTTTGGGACTGTTAAGCGGGCTCTCGGTCTAATGGGACATTTTTCAGACTTTTGGGGTTTCAGAGAAATGGTCTGGGCTGCTCCTGAGGGCAGCAAGTGATCGCTGAGATCTGAGAACATGGCAGCTGAATGATGTTATATATTCTGTCAAAATGCCTGAATGAATTTGCAGTCATATTGTATTTAAGAGATGATTTCAACCTTGCAGTAAACCAAATATGGACGAAATCAAAAATAAGAGAAGATGACATGGTCGGTTTGTAACCTGTTTGTTGGTTCACTAAGTAACCATGTCTCTCTTCGGTCCAGCTGTCCTGCGTTCTGTCTAAACCGCATGACTTCAGTCTGTTTTCCATCGAGGAGGAAGACACCTAACAGGACCTGGTCTCTCACACTCCTTCCTCCTTCCCCGTCGCTCCTGCTCTCTCTCTCTCTCTCATGCTCATGTATGGAAAGAGCTCAGCAGTGTTTCCACAACAAACACAACAGGAGCTTTCTCTGCTCTGCTTTCTCACCACTTTTCATCACCTCTTGTCAACACGCTCGCGCCACCGGCCTCATTTGGAAAACAGAGACGACGACTACAGTTTATACCGGAGTCGATTGTGATTTATTTATTTTAACGCGCGAATCTTTGTGAAGTCAAATGTACACAAAATGAATAAAAGTGACATGTGCATCTCTGATGTCATACAGAGGAATTTTGTTTAGCAGTGATCAGGTTTTGCTGTAACAGCTGTAGCAACTTTTACTCTAAATATTGGACCAAAAATTGATTTTACTTGCTGCTTCGGTTACCTCAATCAATCTAAGGTGATCAGGAAATGTCATTTATTAAACAATTTCCTATTTAGAGTAACTGAAGTGAGAGATTGAGTACAATTAAATTAGACAAGATGACTTGTTGTATGGTAAGTGAAAGGCTTTAGAGGGCAACTTCACTTTTTTTTTTGCAGATCCCCAGTGGTTTAACCACTCATCTCGCTGCAGTGATGTAAAATTGTCTCCCATGGATGTCAGTGTACCGTGACAAAGTGACAGTAATGGGCGTGGCTACAGGTGCAGCTGACCACATCCATCGCAGATGCTGAGGCACGTTTAATCTAAGAATGCTGAGCACCGTTTTTGAAACGACAAAGTGATGTGAGACAGACCCCTGTGCCAGTAAGTGCTCCAAAGCGGAGACTTACAGTGCCTCTTGACACTTTCCGTTTGCTAGCACACAACAGAAAAATGCCCAAAAGTTGTTGTGTGGCTGGATGAACTACAGATAGATTAAAGAACCAAAAAACTGAAACTTTAAGACAACAAAGTGTCCAGACAAACTGTAGAAGATGGAGCTAACTCAGCTGTGGTTGTAAATATCGAGGCCATTCAGTGGGATCAGAAAGGCAACGTAAGGAGAAGGAATGCTGAGATATTCAGGCAATATTGAGTTTGTCGGTATAACTTTTCTTCTCTGGTAGATATTTGGTGCTAAAATAATTCTTTGTCATGCAGAAATCTAATGTTGTTCACTAGCTACAGTCACTTTGTTGGCGTTTCAGCCCTTGATTGCATGTCGAGGCGCCAATCGTTCATTTAATGTAACAATATTCTACATCAACTGAGATATTTTCTTTGTTTTAAAAAGACTTAAATAATTAAGATCCCCCATATATGATTAATACCAAATTAGAACCAAGACACAAACTCAGCAAGTTTAAAAAAAAACTTATCTCAGCTTGCGCCACCGTTTCTAAACCAACTTGAGCAATTTCTTCTTACTTTTCGACCAAAATTTTGTGCAATCTAAAAACAAAGAAGTTGAGAAAGTTTGCAAGCTATTAAAACCAAACAAGCCAGAAAGAGAAAAAAAACAGAAACTAGAGTGATGTCGTCTTAATCCAAGAGCAACTTTAATATAAATGTTAAGGGCAAAATATGCGGCAGCACAACATGGCAAAGAAAGGCACATCCACTGTGTCCACAAGGCCTAAATGTGATTTCAGTCTGGCTTAAAGCTTCATCTATCGAAAGAAATAAACTCTAAGTGCTCCATACAAAACAAATTAAACTAATAGACAACATTAAGTGGCATTTTTTTCTCTAAATATATTACAGCTTTTAGTTTTATATATATAAAAAAGAAATTATACAAAAAAAAGAAAAAGAAAAAAACTAAATTCATTTTTTTTAAATCCACATTCAATTTACTTTAGGCAGTTTGCTTCATGATAGAATAATGTACACACACACACACACGTCCTCTTCAACAGAACTGGAAGAAAGAAAGAAAGAGAGAAAGAGACACAAAGAGAAAAAGGATTGTTATTAAAGATTCATCAGTGAAAAGTCATCTTATCAGTGGGAGCTCCGACTGCGACTAAACCAAAGTTGTTCTGAGTTATGTCTTCATAAAATAACTTTCCACATGTGATGTTCGGTGTGTCGTTTTAGAAGAACTTCCTAAAAATCCAGCCCATCATATTTGGCATCTTTGGGAAATTTAACTGCAAACCCCAATGATTGAATGCAATGATTTGGAAATCCTTTGACCTTTTCGATTAAATGCAGTACAGAGAGATAAAAGATATTTAATGATCAAACTGATAAACTGTTGTTTTTTACGCTGAGAAAGTCGTTGAAAGCTCCAAAAACACCTGGACGGGTGAACAGGTTCATTAGTAACAGGTGACAGTATCATGATTGGTCCCCGAAAGGCAAGGAAGGACAGGGCACGGTCCACCACTCTGAAAAACTACGTGGGCAAAGAGTCCAACAGTTGAAGAAGAACATTTCTCCACAAAAAAAGAACTGCAGGAATTTAGAGTTTTCACCATCTACGATCCATAATATCATTAAAAGATTCAGAGAATCTCTGCATGTAAGGGGCAAGGCTGAAAATCAGCAGTGAATGTCTGTGACCTTTGACCCCTCAGGCAGCACTGCATTAAAAATAATACGTTTATCTAAAGGATATTACTACGTGGGCTATCGCCGGTTTTTCACTGCGTCTACAAATGCAAGTTAAGACTCTACCATGCAAAGAGAAAGACATAAATCAAACAACATCCAGAAACACTGCAGACTTCTCTGATCCCGAGCTCATCTGAGGTGGACTGACGCAAAGTGGAAAAGTGACGCCTTTTTCCACAGACGTCCCTGCTTATTTCAGTGTGACAATGTCAAGACACATTGTTCACGTGTTCCAACAGCGTGTCTTCATAGTAAAAGAGTTCAGGTACTAGACTGACCTGCCTGCAGTCCAGACCTGTCTCCCATTGAAAATGTGTGGTGCATTATGAAGCACAAAATACGACAACAGAGAAACCAAACTGTTGAGCAACTGAAGTCGTATATCAAGCAAGAATGAGAAAGAATTTCACTTTCAAAACTTCCAACAATTAGTGTCCTCAGTTCACAAACATTGGCTGAGTGTTGTTAAAAGAAAAGCTGATGTATCACAGTGATAAACATGTTCCTGTCTCAGCTCTTTTGGAACATGTTACAGGCATCAGATTCATTCAACATCTTGTCATTGTGCTGTATTCAACAGAATATATCGGGGTTGTACAAGGTCCTGAGGTCAAAGACATCATTAAACTTTCCGTTTGAAAATGTCAGAGCCTCCCACCACGTTTCATTTTCTCAAAGTGCTGAAACAACAACACACGGACTTCCCACAAACCATCAGCTTCTCAAATTAGTCGCTTCACCTTGACCCAGAGCCAGGAGCTAAATAAGGGAGGGACCGGAAAAACTACGAGGAGAGGGAGGAAGGAGTAAACTAGCAGAGGAAAGCGGAGGGATGAGGGTGAAAAGGACAGCGGGGAGGTGTGAGATGTAAACAAGAGGGGAGGGACAAAATCTGAGGGAAGAGAACAAGACAAGAACAAGGGGAGAAATTAAGAAGACAGACAGGAAAAGTAAAATAAATAAGAAAAATCACATGTAAAGATTTAGAAAGAAGACAAACAGCGGGAAGAGAGAGTAAGGAGAACATAAAGGGGCAGCAGGAAGCCGAACTAACTGAAGGTGAGAAGAGAAGCAGAAGGAGCAGAGTCCAGTCTCTGCTGCCATCTTGTGGTGAGAGTCTGTTACTGACATTCAAGAGGAAAACAACGATGTGCTTTTATTTAGTTAAATAACTTCACCTGCCTCACGTACGTCTACTTCAGTAAATAATCTCATATATATCCCAGAATGCCTTTCAACATCACATGTAAAGTGTGTAACATTTTATAATTAAGTTCACATATTTCAGTAAAACTCACGGATTTAATGTTTATTCTGGACAGCAGGCTGTACCTTTAGTTTATTTTTTATTCTTTTATCCTTATTTTATAGATTTTGTAGCTTTTAATCTAAGGTAGATTTTGTCGGATGGGAGGATGTGTACAGATTTACGTGTATTTTATGTGTGGACATCAGGAGTGGGTGATATAGCCTCAAAATATTTCAAGGAAATTTGCGATAACGACATTTATTTCAGGAGCATGCACAATATTGTCACCTGATAAAAATGAACTCAAATTTTACAGCGGCAATCCAAACAAACCTTCAGTGAAAACGTAAACACTCGCCTTGCATCTCTTTTTTTTTTGGATTACCATCAAACGAGGTAGAATATCAGCGCTGAAACTGCTGCATTGCCTTTAATTTCTTGTGTAAAGATTAAATGGCTGTACCATGAAATGAGGTAAGTTACAATGCCAGTGCTGGAACTGTACAAGTAAACACATTTGGGCTCGTGTCATTGTTGGGCGTGCTCGGGAACACGTCGATATATCATTGATACCGTGAGATGACACTTTTTTTATCAAGTAAAAATGGACAGTACCCCAGTGGACATACACACATGCATGTACCCTGCTTTACTGTGTACGTGATTGTGTGCATTTGTTGTTTTGCTGATGTATCTATTTTTTCCTCTATGTTCAGCATTATATATCGAACATTTAAGCTGTGTGTACTTCTATTTAGGCTTTCCATACCTTGCAGACATTTGACCATTTTTCCAAGAAGTTTCTCCAGTTCAGAACTGATGAAACTTCTTGGATGAGAGGCGAAACGTCTTCAAGAACTCCGTCAAGTCCAGCTGCCTACAACAAACCTTGCTACGAATACCATGAGAATGACTGAGAATCTTCACAGACATTTTACCAGGAGATACGCTACATGACACTAGAAAGCTGAGCATGTATGACACCGTCTAGCCTAAAATGTTGTGCATCTAATATGCAATCTGCCTTCTTGGACAAATTTTTCTTTTGGGCCACAGAATAGATATGTAGATAGTGAAGAATAGATGAGAAAAATGCACCCTTCTCCCATTAGATTATTGCTGGAGGACCAAATGACGCTTGTTGCTACAGCAAATACTGACACAGTGGGCTGAGTGGTGGTGTCAGTCTGACAGTTGGATAAAGTTATACTTTCATGATTCCAGAAGCATTTTTCGTGTCTTTTTTTTTTCCAGCCCTGCAACGTTATCGCTACCACTCGCAGTCGGCATCTTTCTTAGCTCACCTGCCTGTTCCACCACGACAGGAGGCTGACCTCTGGTGTCATGTACTGAGCACTACAACACATCGCCTCAATACATCATCTCTGTATCAGTTTAACAGGAGGAGTGTCTATATTTTCAACAGGATGGAAAATCATTTCTAAACACTCTGGTATACCTCATTATTAGTATTTAGTGTGTCTTTACCTTCCATCGGTTGCCGCAGCTGTTACACAACACAAAGGTGGTCATGGGCTCGTCAGCACTGCGGGTCTGCACCTACAACACACAGAGCGGAAAGGGGGGAAAAAACAGCATAATGAAGCATTTTCATCAACGCTGTACCTACACACAGTTCTTTGAGCGTGTGTGTGTGTGTATACCTGTGTGTACGTGCAGCTCTTTCCGTGACACTTGTTGCAGATGAACATGTCCGTCTCAGTGCCTCCGACCTTCGACAGCTGATGCTCTCTGATGGACTCTTTGGTCAGAGCCTCTCTGATCAGTTTCAGCTCTGCGCTCGCCATCTCCTGCACACACACACGTTGAATTTTTGATTCCACGCAGCCAGGCTACCTTGTGCATCTGACACCAATATTTTATTTTTTTTAATTTTTTTTAGTATTCCTGCAACAATCAGTTCTTGAACATGCTCAAGGGAGCTGAACATTCAATATTCACTCATCTACATTCATGTGCTGGCTCATTGATATTTGCAATGAGGGACTGGACAGGACTACAGAAAAAGCTCCAATCCATGCACAGGTCAGAAACACAGGACATCTCTTGGATAAAAACCTTCTCTTTGGCCTCCATCTACAAAAAACAAACACGCTTGCACTGCTTTCATCGACGTGTTACATTCCCTCGCTCCTTATCCTGCACTGATCGAACCTTAAACCTGATTCTAAACCCTAAAACGAGCCGTAACACTCAAACAGCCCCTTGAAGAGATACCGATGAGACAAAATGCATGCATGGCTGACCTCGGCGGTCATACTGGCGATGCGGTGGGCCGAGATGTTCCCACACAGGACGTTACGCCGAAGGTCTGGATTCTTCTGGTCCTTGAGGTTGGAGATGCGGCTTCGTAGACGAGTTTTATATTTCATATCTGTCGACTTGAACTCCTGGAAGATCTGTGGGCACGACCGGCAGTCAAGGACAAAAACACTCACCGGTGATGATCAAACACACGTACAGCACGTATCATCATCGACCTCTATACATGGACACATACAAGACAAAGAACTGGCTTAGGGACTGGAGATATACACTCACCGGCCACTGTATTAGGTACACCTGTTCACCTGCTCGTTAACGCAAATATCTAATCAGCCAATCACATGGCAGCAACTCAATGCATTTAGGCACGTAGACATGGTCAAGACGACCTGCTGAAGTTCAAACCGAGCATCAGAATGGAGAAGAAAGGTGATTTCTGAGTATTTCAGAAACTGCTGATCTACTGGGATTTTCATGCACAAGCATCTCTAGTGTTTACAGAGAATGGTCCGAAAAAGGGAAAATATCCAGTGAGCAGCAGTTCTCTGGCGAAAATGCCAATGATGATGAGTTCACTGAACTCCAACGGCCTCCACAGTCACCAGATCACAATCCAACAGAGCACTTTTGGGATGTGGTGGAACGGGGATGCAGCAACTGCGTGATGCTATCATGTCAATATGGACCGAAATCTCAGAGGAATGTTCCCAGCACCTTGTTGAATCTATGCCATGAAGAATTATGGCAGTTCTGAAGGCAAAAGAGGGACCAACCCAGTACTAGCAAGGTGTACCTCAAGAAATGGCCGGTGAGTGAATTTACTGATATGTTTTTCTATCTTTGCTGGAAAATAAAAACAGCTTGAAAACACATATGTTCCTTTTGAATCTGAAGAGCAGATTTAAAATGCAATAGGCTACACATACTGTGTGTCTGTATGAAAAGTTGTGTGCTTTGAGCTTAACGCTTTATGTTCAACTATTAAAACGTACGATCAGCGAGGCGTTTCTGTCATGTGGTCCACCCACACTAATCTACATAAACACAAAATGCTGAACTAACAGTCAGATCAGCATCGCTCGCTCTCTCTCTCTCTCTCTCACAGAGTCGCACTGCAAACACACGCGGCTCAAGTGTTTATGTAACAAAGTGAAACACACCCTGTCAGTACACTCAGGTTAAGATCTTTCATTCAGGCGTGAAAGCTGCTCTGTTTGTTCGCTTGTGTAGCTGAAATGCGACATGCTGATGATGTGAAAGGATATCCTCCTCAATCTGTGCTGCAAGGTGCTCACAGTCCACTCCAATGGTCTGGTGGTCACCTGAAACACACACACAAACACTCGTTTAGCTTTATGCACATTAAAAACATATATATATTTAAAGAAATGTAACTCAACATTTGTAAATAAACACATTTGCTACAAGTTAATCAATTAATAATGATAAAATCAACTGTTACCACGTCTGAAAAGTCAAGAGTTTGATGGGTTTCATATTTGTTGGATTGGTTTCGAGTTGAATCCATACCTCAACTAGAGCAAAGAGATTCCCACAGCATTCTTCAGCTAGTAGAACCAGTTTTTAAAATGAGACAGCGTTCCCCACGGACATGGAAAATTTTAAAAATCTTGTATTCTAGGCCTGGAAAAGTCATGGAAAATAATGGCAAAATAATTTTCTGTAGCAGCTGATGTGACATAGCTCTAATATATTGATGCGTGACGTTTTGTTCACCACCACGTATGTTTCTTCATTTTCTAAACATGGGTCATATGATGAGGTCTCTTTGCTGAAGGTCACAGAAAACTGTCGTAAGCCCTGAAAAATGATAGTAAGTGGACTTTGAGATTAGAAAATCAAAAATATTCCACTAGTTAAGTCTCAAAGTTCATTCTTGATCTTCTAACCTCGAGGTCCATTTGCTAACTACTGTGCAGCTTTGGTCGTATCACATGATCATCAGCTCATGAAGTCGCCGATATGTGGATGCTCAAATTTCTATCTTTTCTAAAGCACTTAAACAATGAGGAAAAAAAGAGTTATTGGGGCGCCTTGGTAGCCGAATTGTTAGCATGCATGCCACATAACTAAGGCTGAGGAGGAGGAGGAGGGGTTTGAGAGGAAGAAGACATTGGCTGCAATGAAAAAGAAGCAAAAGACTAAGAAGGGTGAGAAATGGAGCAGCTCTAGCATTCAATTAGTCCCAAAACACGTTCACATGAAAACCGGGTGGGTGCATCTAACAGAAACACTTTCTAAGAGTGAAAAAAAAAGCATTAAAAAAAAGAAGAAAGAATTCGTCCTCCCTCAAAGATCATATGATATGATCCAAAGCTCCAGAAAAGCTACTAAACTTGTTTTGTCAACCACCTAGTTTTTTTATGCTCTTAATCAGAACAAATGTGAAGTTATGATCAGACTGTCTCTCCTCACCATCAGTCTGCAGCGCTGCCACCAGCAGCTCTCGGCACTTGTTCCGCACGCTGTCGGTGGTGACGGGGGCAGGAGGGAAGGAGGTCACCCGAGGGGGGAGGGTTGGGGTGGTGGGTGTGGTGGGCGTGGTGGGCGATGTTGGCTTTGTGGGCGACTCCCCTGACTTCTTACTGCTGAGAAGAGGGGGGGAAAGTTGTAAAACTGAAGTGTAGCAGAGTGCAGAGTGAGAGAAATAAGGCACAACTCTGGTTAAAGACGCCGTGAAATGGAAAAAAAACTACTTTCGCCTCAATCGATCCGATTCTCATGAAATGTGCGACAGACCTTTTCTCGCTGCTGCCAGAGTCCTTGGAGGTGGACGATGACCTCACAGGAGAGCCCTCCTTCTTCTTCTCCTTCTCCTCTGAACCGTCTGCGAGACACAAAACAACACACAAACATATTTCAAGCCTTAAAAGTAGTGTATCTTATGTAAAGTATTACACAGTAACCTGACACTAATTTACTAGTGTGAATTAAATCAATAATACGTTAAAAAGCATTTTTTTCACATCAGCATCTATTAGCGGTGTTTTTTTCAGGATTTGATGTACTTTTTACTGTTAATATGCCTTATTGTAGATCCACATTTCTCTGGTATATTAGGTTATTGTTTGCACGCCCTCTATGGATTACGCACTAGAATGTCACCCACAGCTCGCATATCATTCAGACTGATTATGTGTTTGTCAGACCACGATGAAGAGTCGATATGCGCTGGCCTGTTGGATTGCCTACACTTGAAAAAGAAGTTTATAGTATTATTTCACCAGAAGACTTCCATCTGGGAAGCCGTCCTTGAAAACTGTTTGGAAAAGGGCAGGAACTTCCAAAAAAAAAAAAAAAACACTTGACAGGGGATTGGATGAACCATCTGTCTATCATGTCTCACGCGGGCTAACTTCAACCAATCAGATCAAACTCTCGCCGAAGCCAGTCTGGACAAGAGCAAAAACAAGACCTTCAGTGCCGTTCTGATCACAGTATCTATGGACGCTTCTCATAACAATTAAAACCACGCTGCCAGGCAGTCCGTCCATTTTTGGTACAGACACAAATGGAGAAGTTGAAGCCTGGCAAGATAGATTCACGCATGATCTCACAAATCCAGCTGCTTTGTGAGATTCGGGTTAAAACTATCACTCTCACAAGACTGTAAATTCCCATTTCTTATGGAAGGCTTTAAAGGAAAGGAGCACATTTTCTCTAAGAGCAGCCTAACTAACATACCCTTAGAAAAAAAAATGAAACATTTGTTTTCTGTATTATTGAATCAAAGATGAAATTGGGCTAGGTAAGGCTAAATGCAGTTGTCCCACTGTGCTTTCCAGATAAGAGGTGTCCGTTATAGGTCACATTACAGGCAGCTGTTTGCCAGAAAAATTAGTGCTTCTTAGTTTGTTATTTTCATTCTATAAAAGTCACCAGACTGCAGGAAACAAAATCTATGACCATCAGTTTTTCTGGGGGAGGATCCTCAAATGATGGTTTCAATATCCTCCTTATTTTTGAGGTCTCAAGGTTGGCAAGCATCCTCACTTTCCAAAACCATCCTTACTCCCATGAATCCTCATAAAGATTAGGAGGAGTACAACAGCACACAATACACACACACACACACACACACACACACACACACACACACACACACACACAAACACTCTTACCCAGCAGTTTCTTCCAGGACTTGATGAGAGCTTTGGCCAGAGTCTGAACTTCTTCATCTGAACTCTGTTTCCTCACAGCGTTCACCGACATCCCGACTCTAGTCGACTACAGAGAGAGAGAGACAGACACAGAGAGGTTTGTCCTGTCATGGTGGAGTTAGAATGTAGAAACTTTGCTGTTTTTTTTCTGCTCTAACAGAAACAGACCACCAACACAGCAGCACTGGTGCTCAGAGGGTACATGCAGCTGCTTGCCTTGTGCAGAGATGTTTTGTTTTCATTGACATGTAGACACAAGGATACATGGGATATAAAAGATGAGGCAGAAACAAAGCGTACCCTGTAAATGGATGTTGAAGGGAGAGTTCACCCCAAAACAAAAAGCTAAATATTTTTTTTCTTCTTGCCTGCAGTACACTTCTAGATTGTTTTGGCAAAGAGCTGCTGAGTTTTATAGATGTCTGCCTTTTCTCTAATTAA
>JAJHUR010138342.1:4680-18442 GCA_027495735.1 Lutjanus campechanus
TTTTTGTTTCTGAAGAAGCAGTCCAACATAATGCATAATGCCCATGTTTTGCATCGTTTACAGTTGTTCAAATCGGTCCAACCAAGAAACAACGAAAAGTTTTTTAGCGAGTGCCTTAAGTTGTAGTTCACAAAGGCGAAAAATTTAAGAAGTCGACTGAAAAACGCCGTTAAAAGTGGATTTTGAACCTTTGTCTGCAGTCGGGAGGAGCGGAGTCGGATAATGCCTGTTTGTGCAGTGACCACTTTGTCAATGTTAAGTTACGTGTTGTGGCATTGTTTATGTAGTGTTAGCTTATAGTTAGCAGTTTCCTTAGTTTGCAATGGTGAAGTTGCGGTTTCTTCTTTGTTTTCTTAGAGTTTGTAGTCCTGTAACTGACAACAATACGTGTTTTGCGGGTGCAAACGTCTAATTAGAGATTTGTTGCTCTCTTTAGACTGTCCTAGCACTTTAAAGGACGTTGACTCGGTAGACTGGCGTCAACGAGAGGAGAGGATGAAAGTAAGGGAGGATCATCTAATAACATAAGCAACTCTAAAGTTAATGCCGAGAGGTACCGGTGGCGTTGAATGTTTGCTGCTAACTGCTAGCGCTATATTAACCCATAAAACAGTGGCTCAGTGGTAGAGCGGGTCGTCTCCCAATCGAAGGGTTGGTGGTTCGATTCCCGGCTCCTCTAGTCTACATGTCGAAGTGTCCTTGGGCAAGACACTGAACCCCAAACTGCTCCCGGTGCTGCGCTACCGGTGTATGAATGCGAGTGAATGAGTTCTGATGCACAGGTTGGGTCTTCTCTAGAAGAAGAAGCCACCTGTCATTAGTGTGTGAAAGTGTGTGTGATTGGGGTAAATGTGACTTGTAATTGTCAAAGCGCTTTGAGTGGTCTAAAAGACTAGAAAAGCGCTATATAAATACAGTCCATTTACATCCATTTAAAAGGAAAAACACTCACCCTGGCGAAAACCAAACAGTAGTCATTGTAGAGCACTTTGGTACCGAGGTCGTGGACCCAACCGCTGACAAAAAAGTTGCATCCCTCCATACTTTTGTATGCTTCCATCTGATGTTTTTTGTAGAAAGAGGTCTGGAGAACAAGGTAGTTGGTAATATCTACTGCCTCGATAGCCGACAATTTTTCGGTCCAAAAATCGGTCTTTTTCATAAGATAAGTATCACGTCCAACATATCTACTTATTTTCTGTTTACATCTTCCTCTTGTAATAACGTCCAAGCTAGCACAATACAGACTTTCCTCCATCTCCTCTGTACCGTCCTCCATCTCATCCGGAGCTACTGTTTACTTCCTGCCCTCATCTGAATTTTGCGCGTCATCATAATCACGTGACTGAAACCCAGCTATTTAGGTTCATATTTACATACTGGTAAGCATCTAAAAGTATTATAAATTAGTGTGAATCTGAATTCAAAATATTGTCATTTAGGTTTTTGAGTTTAAAATGGGCGTGATTATGCTCAGACATATCTGCAGACTAATCATAAACAAATCCAGGTTGGTTGTCCCACCAAACGGATGCAACATATAAGCTTTCTGCTCCTGCTTAATCTGCCTCTGAGTCTGAGCCAACTCGGTGATGGGGAACTCCTTTGACAAAACCTTTTTGTTTGACCTCGCAGAACACACAAGTTGCTGGTCTGCCCCTGCCTCGATCCTCAGCAGCAACACACACAGGGATGGAGTCTTTTTTCCCCCCTTAAATAATTACACTTTTTGGGGGACCTTTTAGCCTGTATTTGATAGGGGAGCTATAGACTGACAGGAAATGGAAGAAAGAGGGGGCACGATACATGCAGCAATGAGCCACAGACTGGAATTGAACCCATGGTCACTGTTGAGGACATGAGCTATATGCAATATGTAGTAATTGTGCATTGCAAAAATGAATACACATGGTAAGTTGGAGCCATAGACAGTATATTACATTGGTTGAAATCCTGTTTACTATACGATCTATGCTTAAAGCAAGTTGTTTCCCCCCAGCCCCTCCTCCCCAGACTCACACATCATTGTAATATGACAATAACAAGTGAGGACGAGTCCTCCACTGTAAGTTGATCAGCTGTTTAAAACTGTCAGTTTTCTGTCAGTGTAAAGATAAGTCTGTTATCCTGGAAACAAAAGTCCACTGCTCTGAAATAACACACTCTGGACAGTGAGTTAAGTGGCTGCCTGTCTCACTGCTGCCAAACTCCACTAACACCTTTGCTCAGTTCAACTGTTATAAACATCTACACCTTCTACAAGATTAATTATTCTCACAACTCATAAACAGATGCTTATTCAGCAAACATTCAGCATTAATTTGAACTCCAATTAACATGAAATAGGCAAACTAAAACAGTTAATCCGGATTTGAAATTTCAAAGGAGATCTTGGTCATTTTATGATTTGTTACAGTAAATATATTACAGATTAGAGATGCACTGATTCCAATTTTCTTGGCTGATTGCTTTTTTTTTTTCTTAAGGGCCTGACCTGCCGATACTCATTTTGGCCGATTCCAATTTTCACTCTTTCTGAAAACTATAATTTACAGCATTAACATTTTTGCAACTTTTCTCGTAAAAATAACTTGGATGTTCATAATAAAACACTGACTATTAAATATTAATTAAATACTTCACGTTTTCTCCAAAAGTCCCCAGGTTACACCCAGTCCTTATTATATCATCATTAAGATTATGTGCTAGAGGGAACACGATCTTGTGATATCTCATGGAATCTTGCAGGAGTTTGCGGGATGTGATTTCACGTTATCTCATGTGGAAGCAGATGTTAAAGCGATACTCCACTCTGTGAGAATAAGCCATTCAGTAAGTACTCACCACTATGCCGATGTGATGATGGGTGAAGGTCTTCAGTTCACAAAACAATCCTGGAGTTTTAGGAGAAACAGGGTAGCAGCCTCATCCAGTACAATGGCAGTGAATGGTGACCATGGATAAAACATTAAAAAAAGAACACAAAACAAACACAAAATGTCTCCATCCTGCTTGTGTGGTGTAATCCAAGTGTCCGCGAGCCGCGACATTAAAAATTAACCGCAAAAGACGCCATTTACACCATGTTTTTAGCAGAAATATCAGCTATTGCACGTAGCCGGTAGGATGTAAACATGGCGTCGATCACGCGAGACTTCGTATATATCTTAATTGACGCACGTGCGGAAGTCTCGCGAGATCGGCGCCATGTTTACATCCTACCGGTTGCCAAAAATTACACTTCAAACCTTTTATTAAGTTCCTTCAAAGTCTTCACTGTGTATTATGAGTCTGGACATACAACCATGTGCCATGTGCAACAGTAATGTTTACCCTGCTGTGAACCCCAAAAGAGTGAAGTTAGGCGGTATTGTCAGGTTGTTTCAGTGAAGATTAACAGAATAAAGGGAAAGTACACAAAGAACTTGTAGCAGCTTATTACCAAGAAAAGAGGTTTACAGACTGGTGGTGGTGCTTTTTCTTTGTCTTAGGCTTAATTAGCCAAGGCATTCAACTACTTTATTCCCACTGGGACTTATTGGACAGCGGTCTACAGGTGCACTCTGCATTTATTTCAGTTTTACATGGAGTTTTACAGACAGTGGCCAAAGTTGCTGCGGTCATTAGTGGATGATGTTGAGGACAACAAGTCTCTTGCCGATCATGACAGTGCAGCCAATAAAAGAGGGTAAGCGTCCGCAAACTCGTTGAACTCTGCGTCATGATGCTTCTTTAGGTGATTTATCAATTTGTTTGTTTCGGATGGCTATTTTTCGTGACATGGTATCTGGCGTGGTGTATCGGAGTACGAATATGAGTACATGAGGACAGTATTGGACCGATACCTGATGCTGGTATCAGTGCATCCCTAGTTTTTCTAATAGTTGTGAACATCAACTTTCGCTCAGATTTTTGGAGATGCTGAATGAGAGACTCAACTTTGATGTCATGTATGTATTTTTGGTATTTCAGGCCATATTTTCAGAGACCTTTAGGTATTTAAGGTATTTCTGTTTATTTTATTGATAGGTGAGCGAGACTACGGCCCACCAATTGACCTGTGGGGAGCAGGCTGCATCATGGCTGAGATGTGGACCAGAAGTCCCATAATGCAAGGCAACACTGAGCAGCACCAGCTCACTCTCATCAGCCAGCTGTGTGGCTCCATCACTGCTGAGGTAAGATGATATCATAACGGAAACGCCAGTTTAGACTTTGTTGCACTGCAACTAACGATTATTTTCATTGTCAATTAATCTGTCGATTATTTTCTTGATTAATTGATTAGTAGTTTGGTCCATAACATGGGAAATCCTGATCAATATTTTTCACCATTTTCTCACAATGTCTTGTTTTGTTCACAACTCAAAGATAATCAGTTTACTCAAGAAACTAGAAAATATTCACATTTAAAAAGCTCAAATTAGAGAATTTTGACTTTTGAATAATGAATAATCGATTATCAAAATAGTTGGCGATTAATTGTTGCAGCTCTGTACTGAAGCATATTCTGTCTGTATCAGGTGTGGCCTGGTGTGGATAAGAAGTACGAGCTGTACCAGAAGATGGAGCTGCCTAAAGGTCAGAAGAGGAAGGTGAAGGACCGTCTGAAAGCCTACGTCAAAGACCCGTACGCTCTGGATCTGATAGACAAACTCCTGGTCCTGGACCCGGCGCAGCGCATAGACAGCGACGACGCGCTCAACCACGACTTCTTCTGGTCCGACCCCATGCCCTCAGACCTGAAGAACATGCTCTCCACCCACAACACCTCCATGTTCGAATACCTGGCCCCACCCAGGAGG
Source organism: Lutjanus campechanus (assembly GCA_027495735.1). NCBI lineage: Eukaryota > Metazoa > Chordata > Actinopteri > Lutjaniformes > Lutjanidae > Lutjanus > Lutjanus campechanus. The sequence continues at coordinate 9,486 of JAJHUR010138342.1, forward strand.
AGAGGCCACATGCCTCAGCAGCAGCCCAATCAGAACAGAAACCCGGCCACCACCAGTCAGACCGAGTTCGATCGAGTGTTCTAGTGGCTGAAGACGTTTATGGACAAGTAGTTCAACTTAATTTCCCGGCCGGCCTGATGTTGAGGAAAGCTACACATTCCTTGTTTGGTTGAGTTCTGGTGGAAGTTACCTGCAGATCTTTACAGGTGTTTGTACGATCATTGTTCTGAGAGTTTACAGCAGATACGCAGGTTGTTTGGGTTGACCAAGACACGACTGTAATGTTTAAAATCATGCAAGCCAAGTTCTTATGATCCAGCTGTGCTTTTGTTCCAGACGATGATGCAGTAGGGCTGGGCAGTATATCCATTATTAGATCAATATCGTGATATGAGACTAGATATGGTCTTAGAGTTTGGATATTGTTACATCGTAGTGTCTTTTCCTGATTTCCTGTTTCTGACTGTTCTGTTGTTTGCCTTACCCAGTTACTCATTATATCCTCACATGATGATTATTCATCAGTAATCTCAGTGTTAATAGTTTGTTAAAGCATCAATAGTCATGGCTACAATATTGTTTCAATATCTATAAATATCTCTATCAAATGTATTTGGTCCAAAGTATTGTGATATTTGATTTGTCTGTATTGCCCAGCCCTATAATGAAGCTCTGTGGACATGGCTTGTGTGTGCTTACGTAGTTTTCATTTTGAGAGCTAAGTTTGTGAGTTAGTCTGGCATTTTAGTTTTCTTGTTTTTTTTTATATTTTCACACTTGTTTTATCATTTTGTACAAAGGTTGCTGCCTCTTTATAGGCTGTGCAGTATTTAGAGGTTTTTATTTATAATAAGAAAGCGAGAAACTTTTATTTAAACCATTTTACACCTCCCACATTTCTGAACACTGAATGTCTAAAAGTGACATACGCATAATAAAATGGTTATTTTCGTTAAACTTCTGTGACTTGGTGTCCTCATTATATTTGCTGGGAGTTGCACTCAAATGCTGAAAATGTACCCTTGTATTAGTTGGTGTTTCTGTGTTGTAAAGAAACATTTTTTAAAAGCAGCCTGAGCTTTTATTTTTTTTAATTTTTACTAATTTTTACTATTTATTTATTACGGTTTGATTTGTCGGTTTGGAAAGTCAAGTGAGCATCACAGCTTCTACTTGGACACAAACAAGACACTAAAGGACTGAGGGTTGAAAAGAAGTGTAGAAGATAAATTATTACACTGTAATAACACCATATTTGGTTTTCTAGTTTTCTTGTCAGCTCTCCCTAAAATGTTGAAATACATAATGTGGGTTTTTAGAATGGGGGATAGTACTGCTGTGGAACAGAGTCAGCAGCTATATGTATTTTACCCACCTAAAGAAATCTATCAGTTTAAGTACGCTGTATATTTAGAATATTTTCACTGCTTTACCTCGCTGTCAGACAGACTTCAAACAGGAAACTGCTGGTGTATAAGGCAAATATCACTTTGTGAGTTGCAGTGTTTTGGAGATATCGGCTGAAGAGATGTCTGCCTTCTCTCCCATATAATGACACTAATGGCACTCAGCTTGTGTTGCTCAAAGCACCAAAAAAATATACATTCGAAAAATTCAAAACCAGCGTCTCTTTCCAAAAATCATGACCTGGTAACTCAAGACAATCCACAAATAGATAAATAGCACCACAGGCCAAGGGAAGAAAACAAATCCTGATTTCGGTTTAAATTTGCACTCAGTTTTTCTCTGATTCAAAGTTTGACTGACTTCAAATAGTAAATGGTCTGCACTTAAATTCTGTTTTTTGTTTTTGTTTTTTACGACTGCAGGATATTTCAGACACGTGGCCAGTAGGAGCCAGGATCAAACTGCCAACCCTGTGATTCTTGGACGAGCTATTTTACACTCTGAAACCTCTCAAGTCTTTTTCAAAGTAAACTTGATATCCAGACTTTCTAACACTGCTGTATTACAGCCACGCAGATAAAACATGAAGAAGACTGTAACCAAGTGGAAGACACGCTGGTATCCAGTAGGTGGCAGCATCACATCACTATCATTAAATAGCAGATACATTCTGTGTGCTTGTAACTGAGCCCTTGACAGTCTTTATTACTGTAGCTTATGCAGTAATGAAAAGAACTAAAAGAAGCCATTTTCCTTCCTTCTTGCTACAATAAACATTTTTTTGGTTGCTCTGCTTGTCCCATAGAAGAACTCTTGTGCTAAATATAGTGCTCTCTGGATATGAACTGAATTGTAACCTTACCTAAGATACCTACAAATTGGTTTTATGTGGAACCTCCATTTATTGTTGCGTCTAAACCCTCTGAAGAAAATTTAAAGCTGCAGTCATCAATATTTGACCACGACGCCTCCACATCAAGCTGAGAATTTACTTTAAATAGATTACCACTATGAGCAGACCTCTTTTACTTTACACAGTCGTACTGATCCATTCTAAAAAAATTTGATCACAGCCACTTCATATGTATTTTTGCTGCAGGTGAAAGAGCAAGTCGTGCTTTTCATTCCATGTACACTTCATCAGGCTCAGAGAAGACGTTCGCATTCCCAACTCATCAGCTTGGTCAGTGGCCTTACACTTCAAACTATGCTGCTTTATCAACACCTCTAGCATCAGTTTTGAGATAAGATAAGATAAGATAAGATAAGATAATTCACAGAAATTGTGAGCAGTTTCATGTAGGATCTATTTTCTTTTTACAGAACTACACCTGACAACCGTATCACTGTGCAGAAGGTGCAGAAGGTCTCACGGTACGATACTGATACAGATATCTTGACTTTGATACCAGTTTCTGAATCATTCTTTCTTCTATACTGATTTTAAAAAAACATTAACAAAAAGAAAATTCAATTACACGTCAGTACAATTAGTTCCTTCAAAAGAGGAAGCTCTTGAAAGACCTGGCAGCAGCTGCAGAAACAGTTTTTTACTCTGCAAACTCTACTTAACCTGGATAACTGGACTAAAAAGAAGAAACTGATGGATATCTGCACAGTACTGGACTATATAAAACGTATAAATAACTGTCAAGAGGAACATCAAACAAACAGTACACTGTCTAATCCAAAGAAGAAGAAGAAGAAGAAGAAGCAGGGGATGACTGTTTGGGTGATGTTTGTGGTACTGGAAAATCATGGTAGAGTGAGACCTCTTATTTTCTCTGTGCCAAAGAGCAGTGAGCCCAGGTGTGACGATCGGCTTCAGGTGTTTCTCTGCTTTTACCCCTCTGTCTGTAAATAACAACTTGCTTCCTACCAGAAATGCTCTCCTCCTTAGCTCCAGGTTATCATCTCCACGGCAGTGAGGAGAGGATGCACCGGGACACTGATGAGCTAACAGGTTAGCTGCACAGGCTAGTTAATAAACAGCACAAAGTTCACTCAGTTATCTGTGCAGATCATTGGTGCTGATAAGTAGCTGGGGGTGAAAAAAAAATCCCATCCCTCGGCAGAATCTTTTTCCTCCATGCCTCCACAACATGTCAAATGAGACAGCAAATCAACAGAATGATTAGATCTCAGTGAAAGTCACTCTGTAGGTATCAAAATTTGGTTTACGAACAAATACGCGATAGGATTGGACCAATTTGGTCAGTGTCATAAAAGTGTTGAAGGTTGGTACGTAGCACTAATGTGTTCTCAACTCTGCTGCTTCCTTGCAGACAGACAAGCTCTCTTCCTTGAGTAGATGCACACGTCCTTACAGTCTAATTCTGTAGAAAGACAATAGTTCCTACTGCTCAAAACAGGGTCTCTGGATTATCTTGAGCGACCAGGTCATGATTTGTGGAAAGAGGCAGACATCTCAGTGACCGATATCTCTCTGCAACTCACACCAAAAAAATCTTGATGGATGAAAAACACTACTGGTAAGAGGATAATATATATTTTGGGGGTGAACTGTCCCTTTAAGTTTGTCCACTTTTGGTGTGCAAGTATGCTCATGTCATTCCATATAATTAAATACATACTTTTAAAATCAATCATGCCAATGTTCCATGTGTTCCATTCCAATGTTCTAGCTCATATGAAAAATGCTTCAAATGCATATTCTGACAAATGACACTAAAAAGGCGTAAATCTTTCAATTTTTCTCCCTTTTTGTAGGATTCAAAAATAACTTTAAATAATTCCTTTGAAACATGTTAATCGAAGTTAAAAACTTCCAAAGAATCTTTCCAGTAAAATGTTAGTTGGAAAAGGCTTTCTTAATGTAAGTGCTCTAAGTAGAATTGTAGAACCCTCTTGTACTACACATATATAGACAAAACACAAGTTTATATGGTGAGAATAAATTGTTTGGAGAAGGCATTTATGAATATGTATATATTTTGTGCATGTATTTGTCAGGAATCACCTGGGGCTCATAGTTTGACTGTCGTCAGTCTAACAACAGTCTGTGTGTGGTGTCAAACTGGAGCTTTATTCACATGATGGATTGCTCTTTTAGTTCCAGAGCTCCTCCGCTGTCACTTCTATTGAGGAGGAGGAGGGTGTGTGTGTGTGTGTGTGTGTGTGTGTGTGTGCGTGTGTGTGTGTGAGGAGTGACGAGGGGGGGACTGCTGTGTGTTGACAACGATGACAACAACAACTAACATAAATTAGAAAGCGCTCCAACGGACAGATGGGCCTCCGACTGCAGCCGCCTGCATGCAAATGGACTCGCAGCTCTCCGCCACAGAAACAGCTCTGTTGATGATCTGTATGGACGAGAGGCCGGGACGCAGACTGATGCTCTGAATGGTGCCAGGTTTTGGCCCGCAGTAGGACGCACTGTGAACCGGCTCCAAAGGGCCTATTATGGTGTTCTTTCTGACTGATGTGATGACACTGGGCTTCAGGGTGTGTTTGGGGCAAATGCCATGACAGATTAGGATAAATGTCATGTCAGACTCACAGGGGTATTCCTCCTGAGTGCTAGAAAAACACTGCGGCTATATTTGGTGAGGCTCTGCTCTGGATGTAATTTAATCTGAAGAGCCTGATACATACTGTGCATTCCTGCAGTCTACATGTCTTGATATCTTCAGAGGAATCAGAGGCGAAGAAGAAAAGTACCTGATTAAACCCTTCATCTATTTCCTCTTTCCTAAACCATCTTATAGCAGCAAGTGACCTTTGGCTAAATCCAGTGGCCTCATTTGTAAAAATATTCTTAGATTTTTTCCTGAAATTGGAGTGTGTGAGTGTGGAGTGAAATTCCTGAAAGATCATTTCTTTGGTTTCTTTGATATTTCTTATGCTAGATTCATAAAAGATATGGAGCATAAACAAACCTTGCTTACACAGGTTTTAATGAGCTCACTGCACACCTGTTATCTGTAAATCTAAAATGAACTTACAGTGAGTGATTTCCCCTCATATAATGCAGCACAAACTAGAAGAGGTCACTCAGTAGATTGGTGAAGCACCTACTGCAATGTCACCACAACTGCCAGATGCAACCAGCAGAGATTTGCAAAGCTCCATCAACATGAACATAACTTCCACATACGTTGTTCTGAGCTGAAACAAGATTTCAAACTGAAGCAGTTGTTGATCACTTGTGCCCTCCAGTGGCCTCACAGTTGTATGTCTCCGTCAACCAGTCAAGTTACACTTTGCATCCATGTCTGTCCAGACTCATATAATATCTGCAGTGAAGACTTTGAAGGAATTTAATATGGAATTTACAACTATATCGACCTGTAACTGTGATGAATTTAATAAAAAGCATTAAGTGTATGTTTTTGGCAAAAATGGAAGTTCTCACTATACATGTGTGATTCCAGTGAGTAATATCCAGGTAAAAACATGCTGTCTTCACTTAGAGACTATTTTTTACAGAGGAGGACAGAGGACTGATAGAGAGCTGAACATTATGATGTCACAGTGAAGTTGACCTTTGACCTTTTGGATGTAAAATGCCATCGCCCCATCATTTTATCCTGTTCGATATTTGTATGAAATTTTGCCATAGTTAGTGTATGACTTCTTGAGTTATGGCAGAAAATGTGTTTATTGAGGTCACCATGACCTTGAACTTCAGAACTTTGACCACCAAAATTAAATCAGTTCATCTTTTAGTCAAAGCGAACATTTGTGCCGAGTTTGAAATGACCTCATGCCGTTCTTGAAATATTGCATTCATGAGAACTGGGATAACCTGAAAACATAAGGCCCCCGGCAACAAAGACATAAAGGCACAAAAGTTTTAAGGTCTTCTGAATCACAGAGGTCCTTCAGCATACAGTTGTGAATGTGCACAAAAATTTTTGGCTGATCGCTCCAGTAGTATTCAAGATTAACTCCGGACAAGATGTAGATCCCCTGATCACACACACACACACTCATGCATGCATGGAAGCAATCACATGATCCCCTGGTGGGGATAATGAGGGTTTAGTCAGAAATACACACGGACCAAAACAAAAACAGACTTTTTGGAAGATGAGATCACAACCTCGATAGAGGAGACTGAAGCCAGTCAGCGTATAATTTGGTGGACTAAACAGTCGGCTGACAAACAAAGCCAAACATGTCATTCCTGTCACAATCTTCATAAAGCTGATGCAAAGTTCACCACAGACCTGGATCCATGTGTGTCCCAAACTACAACACCCCTTCATAACCAGCAGGAAATCACTTCTGTCAAGTCTAGACCTGATCTGTTGAAGATCCATGTCAGAGTAAAGTTTTAAGAATAACTAGAAAACTACTTTGAAGAGTGACACAAGCAGAGTGAAGACAGGAGGTACACTGTGCCTGTCTGTGTTGTCTGTCATAGTGTGTCTGCAGATGTGTCAGTCTGGTAGTGTTGCTTGTCTGTCTTCTCTGTCTTGTATGTTTGTTTCTTGACTTTTTTTAGACGATGGACTCTTTAGCTGATAGAAAGACAGAACAGGGACCCCCCCCACTACATATAATGTTAGGTCCTCATCTTCTGCACGTTTGCTGGGGGGCACAGGTGTATTTCTATCAGAAGCGTGAAGTGTGTGAATATCAAATCGTCACTGAAGCATATGAGAGAAGAAAGCTTCTCTATAAATTTCATTTTGCATTTTGAGAATAAAGTCACATTTTAGAGAATGAAGTTGAAAAATCATTTAAACTTTATTCTTGAAATTTCAACTTTTTTTTTTCTTTTTACATTTCTTGACATTTTGACTTGATTCTTGACATTTCAACCCTATTCTGGACGTTTATTCTGGACATTTCAATCATATTTTAGACATTTATTCTCAACATTTTGACTCTGTTCTCGACATTTTGACCTTATTTCAGTGTTTATTCTCAACATTTCACTTTTATTTTTGACATTTCACTCTTATTATTGACATTTCAACCTTATTCTTGACATTTTGACCTTATTTTCAACATTTATTCTTAACATTTCAACCATAAACTAGACCTTTGGCTAAAAATTGCAGCTGTGATTTGGATCTTGCACTTGACGATACTGCCGTTTCTATACGTAACATTTTGACTAATTGTTCAGCCCTACTTCTCATGGCACATTGTTTGGCACAGTTTGCTTTTAGGAGGCAAGGAAGCTGAGCCAATCAGGTGAGGGAAAATAATACTCTTCTACTCTCTCCATCACTTTCTTCCTTCTCTTTCTTTCTTCATTTTCCTCCTCCACCACCATTTCAGTCCTAGCCAGCGGCGGCTGTATGTGGCTGATGGCATCCGGCGTGCAGGGCAGCACACATGAAAGGGGTCCTGTCACTCACTTGAGGCGACCATATGTGTGCCCGCATGAGCTCTGTGCCAGCGGCGGGCTGCCTCTGCCAGAAGACATTAGGGAAGCAGCAGGGTGTCATTAAGGCGGCACGATGATTGATTAACCACAAATCGTGAGCATGAGACCTACCAGTCCCAGCTTCTACCTCTCCTTCCACACCACACACACACACACACACAGCCACACACACACCTTCCCACCTACACACACACAGCCACAGAGAGAGCAGTGGGCTGAGGTGGAGATGGAGACAGAGGGAGCCCCCTGCAGATGCGAGGGTGTAATTGCATTAGCTGCCCAGTAGGGAGAGGATGAGCTTGGGTTGCTCTGAAATGAACACAGTGAGGGGGCCACATCAAGCCATTAGTAGCACTGCAGCCCTCTGCTTCACTCCTCAGGCGGATTTCATATGCAGCTTTTCTGCAGCGGCTCGCAGAGCTGTGGGGAGTTAATGGCAGCTCCCAGTTGCTTATCCTGTGTCGCTGGATGTCTTTCTGTGGAGGACGAGAGACGCACCGACTTTAAAGTTGAGCTGAGAGGAGTTTTTACACTGAACCTAGATGGGAACCTATGAGAAATCATGAAATTCAAGACCATTATCAGTGATATTTGAGTTTACCAAACCTGGGATGGGTCCATTATTTTTTTGTTTTTTTTAAAGGTTTATATAACATTATGTAGCTTCCCAGCAGCGTTTCTTATGTGTTCAAATCTGTACAATCAAATTTTGCTGGTAGTGTGTATTTTATAGCATCAAAGTGCATTTTTCTCAAACCCTCTTTTCCAGTGTGACCTGATATAGGTTTCTGCATGATGACACTATATATAAACTACCTAGGTTGAAGGTGCAGTAAGTGATGGAGAAAGACAGACGAAACCCAAAGTGTTGGAGAGTCAGCCTTCAGCTATCTTTCTCCATAATCGCTTACAGAAAATTTTAGGGAGGTGAGGGGAGGGCATCAGTGCTGTAACCTATGCCACCACTTTTTCGCACAAACGGCTGAGTGGGAGTCCCCATTTGAAGAAAAAAAAAAAAGGAAAAGAACGCAGATGTAGTGGCCCTTAAAGTTCTATCGAAGAAATTTGTGATAATTCACTGGTTTTAGCACTAATAGTCCTGAAACAAAACAAACAAGCTACTTTCATGGTTGACTGAGGTGTTGATGAATTGATACAAATAAAATGCAATGTGAATAACTCATGA
>JAJHUR010138343.1:0-23667 GCA_027495735.1 Lutjanus campechanus
AGTGGTTTCCTTTTAGCATCCAAGGTTTCCCACCATTTATCTCCATGCATTCTCTAGCTGCATCCAACTCACAACAATTAGAGGATGCGTAGACTGATGCCTGCCATTCTTTAACATGACAAATACCAGCGTTCATTTAAAGCAAGTGATGATTGATTTCATACTTGTCACAAAGCCCTGATACATGAATTGAAATTTCATTATTCCTGAAAATGTATGTGTTTTTAGCTTGGGTGCAGATCCCGGGGGGGTTGGAAGGGATTAGTTTTCTCTCTGGATAATACTGATTTGGACATGTGGTATCATAACTTAATATATATATATATATATATTAAAGTACAGCTATAACTAAGCTAGCAGCAACCTTAGTCACCAGCTGACTGCAATGTAAGCAAACTTTGCCTCGTTCACGTTTGTTCTTTTTTGTATCTGTTTGTTTGCAATCTGTTGTTTCAGACAAATTTCAGGAGTGTTGCAAAGGGCTTTACACCATGTAAGTCTACTGCTACCATAAGTTTCACTGTGTAAAGCCAGTTTTACACTTCGTCACTGGTTAGTTAATGATGTTATTGAGCAAATGAGATGTGTGGCAATTGTTCCTGTGGACTGAAGCAAAACAGAAAGTCTTAGTGATGGTGTGACTAAAACCTTTACTGTGAAAAAATATGGACCTACCATGAAACACCTGTTTTTAGAATGGAGTTTGGTTTAGAAGTCTGTCCACTCTAAAGATCGCCTAAAGCAGAGGGTATATTAATGTAATAATTATTATAAATTGAGCTAACCTGCCTTCTAATAATGAACCTTTTAAAGAGAATAAAGTAACATAGGAACTGACCCTCCCATTTGGGTCCAAGCGGATAAGTCTAGGGCTGAAATTTAACCACTGTCTCCCCCGTAGTTATAATGAGATCTGCGCCCTTGGTTGTAGGTTAACTGAAGTTGATCAAACAGGAATTTCAATTCATCTCATTCAGTTTTCAGACTGGAATGATTCAACTGAAATTGAATGTACTGCAACCCAAAGTATCAGGGCTGTCTCCATCAAACTCTCAGACAGCAGACTCTTTTGTATGTTAAGTGTAAATGTGTTTGTTCTTCTCGTAGACCATCGTTCGAGGGAACCGGCCACCCAAAGATGCCTCCATCAACGGCCTGCTGGAGGAGTTTGACAACATCTCAGTGACGCGCTCCAACTCCCTGCGCAAAGAGAGCCCTCCAGGCCCCCACCAGGCCGGAAGCAGCTCCAAACCCTCCAGCAGTGGTCACCCCAACGCTCCGGAGGAGAATGGATTCAATCATTACTACTCCCGCTATTCCTGTGACCTCGACACTTCCAGCAGGGACTTCTCTCTCGATCCCACCAGGCCAGGCTTCTCCATAGATGGGGACTGGGCTGTTGGGAGGCACTATCGATTCACCAAGCAGAATGGTCACTCACACCCCATACGCAGTCCCTTCTACCCAGACGCCATGCCCCAAAAATCAGACTATGGCAAGCTTCCCCCGGACTACCACACCTACCTGGAGAGCAAAGGGCGCTCAGCGGACGAGGTGGCCTCCACAGTGGGGAGTGGGGTGGGCTCCAGCGGCTACTACCGGGCGTCTGTGGGTGGCTCATCCAGTCAGGACTACAGGGACACTTCAGTAGGCACGCCATCTCGTGCCTCGCTACACAGCGAGCAGATCAACTATCCAGACAGTGAGTGGAGCTACGGCGGCCTGCGGGACGAATACGACAAGCGACCCAAGAGTTCCTATGTGACGCAGACCAGCCCCACGCCGGCTATAAGGCAGCGGTCTCGTTCAGGGTCTGGGCTGCAGGAGCCAAATGTCCCCTATGCAGCTAGTGGGGCCTTCAAGAACCCTCCACAGGCCCACCCATACAGCTCCTACACCTACCCTCGCCTCTCGGAGAGTCTCACTAACTCACAGACCCTCACCAAGGTAAATATGCCAAACACAAAAACGATGCTTTCTCGTAATAATCTATAACAAAAAATCTATACCACTTTACAATAAGACTACCCCTATAAATGGTTTAAAATTAGGTTGTAACACTTTATGAATCATTAATAAACAATTATAAACAAGTTATAACAGTTTTCATACATTGATGTGGGCTCAACCAAAAATGTTGGTATTTGACATCCTGGAAATGAGACTCAACAATCAACTATCATTATACTGCACTTATAAACAGCAACTGACTAATCCCACTGATAAATGTGAATAACTTATATCAAATATCAGATGAAGCTCACAGGTATAAATGCAGGCTGATGGAGAAAACAAAGGAATCTAAGTAAGCAATGAAGGTTGAACAGTTTGTTGCCCTTTTTATCTTGTGTGTTCTAACAGCTTCTTAAAACTACTTCAAGGAACTTGAAGAAGATGGACAAAAGCTGTAGTCTTTCTGCCACAATAACCACAAAATATATTGTCAACAAAACGATTATCTAAAGGAAACTCTCCTCTGGCATCTTTTTAACATACTACCCATTGTAACTTTGGCTGGGGACATGTAAATACAGGCTCATTTCATTTCAGTTCAAGGAGAATCAGACCTGGTGGCAGCCATTGAGAACAACTATATACTGTATAAATAACTGATCCTCACACTGATGGTCTTGTTAACTTGTGAAAGTCATATGGAGGCATCAGTAATGAACTGAGACGGTTTCATTTCCAGTTAAAAACTCCGTAAAGTAGCTTTAAACCCAAATTAAGGAAAAAGGTCAAATATACATAAAATACTGCCTGTAAAACTAACAAATAAAAACAGTCTGCATTCTGTTCTGTTTAAAAAAAAGTTTTCATATAGGTGCATATCAGACAAAATATATGCCGAAACCATTATAGACCAATATAGCTGTGATAGGCATAGGAATACTGGGCCGATAACACTGGTCGAGAACTACTGGGTTGTCTTATTGTAAAGTGGTACCAAAACCTATTCATCTATTAAGATAAGTATGATAGGGACTTTGACAGTGTTTACTGTAAACTGCAGAGCATTCTGAGACAAATGTCTCCTGTGGCTGTCCAGGAAACATGTTCCCACACAGCTCCCCACACACCCCTGACAAGTCTGTAGAAACATTTCAGAGAAAATTACAGAGATGTATCCCCACATTTAGTCACCACCTCCCATTCACCTGCAGTCTTTTTCCTCTTTCATTTTCTCTCTCTCTCTCTCTCTCCTCCTGTTTCTCAGTCTCATTCTCAGCCTATTCATTTTTATCTGGCCATCCTGCCAGATAGATGGTGTCGGCTGTTAATCTACTATTCCCTGAAGGAGGTAGGGGCTGCCACATATAGAATTAGCCCTCTTCAGTAGCCACTGTCTGTGCACACAGATCAATTAATGCTCATGCTGACCATCGACCAGAAAGCTCTGACTTACAGAACGAGTTACAGAGACAAGACAAAGAGACGCACAAAGGAATGTAGAGAATAATGAAAGAAATGAGAGGCAGTGACATGGCAGGAAGAAAGTGACAAGGAAATGAAAATAACATGAGTAGATAAATCGAAGAAGAGTTTTGTGGCAGTATGTCTAAACCACAGCAGAGCAGGCAAAAGAGATGTAATATTCTGCAACATTTTGATATAAACTGTGATTTTACTATGATCAAATGATATGAACCTAAAAGTACAAAAATAACTAAGAATATGAAAAAGTGCAAATAATTAAAAGAATATTATACCAAATTCTGGTCAGAAAAGTACACTTTGAGGAATAATTCATATGAGAATATTTAGCTAGCTTATGTTTCTCAGGGGATTGATGTTCGTAGGGTGCACTACCCATCAAAAATAGAATGATTTCTGACTCATTCTGCATTTACGTGCTCCTTAGATGGTCCTTTTACCCAAATTGGAAAGTCGTTCTTCTGTCTTTAGTGTGTTTTGAGGTGAAATCGTACTGTGTTGCTAGCCGGTAAATTATATTGATGAGACATTCCTGTGCAGTAATTATAAAATTACAAATTTGATTATTCGTAAAATTGCCTCGCAACATGGCTTGATATTGATGTCATGTTTCATATAGCTTCCCATGAAACTCCTGCACTCTAAATATGTTGGCATTTGGAGAGCAGGATGCAGCCTCAGATGTGCTCCAGTGGAGCAGTGGGAGAGATTGAGATACCCAAGAGACTCCACAGACATGAGCAAACAAACGCTCCATGCATTAGTGGCTGTGTAATGTAACCATATGTTTCCAATATAAGTTACTTGTGGGGGATTTTTTTTATATCAGTTAATACAGAACTGCATTTGCTACAGTAGAAGAATAGGTTATAAAGTTGCAGGGGGCAAAAGATGCTGCTAGTCAATGCAACAGCAGGGGTAACAGAAAAAGCGGCCATTCTATGAGGCGTTCTTCATAACATTTCTTCATATATTCTTCATATTATTCTCCAAAGCTTTCAGTGCCCCATTAGGTCCATTACACAGGTGTGTGTACTGTTATCACAGCTCTGCACCAGCCCTCCTTCACACATACTGAGTCCAGTAGCTGAGAGGAAAAACTGGGTTTGCTGATGTAGATCCCAGGGTGCCTTGATGAAAAACCATTTAACCTGCATGCTTCAGTAAATAGCCACTCATAGAAAAAAAACAGCCACGGAGAATGCAAGAGTAGCAGGATTGGAAGTGATGTGGGAGAAGGTCATTTTTCTTACATATTGTTTATTATTGGCTCTTTTTGAGTCGTTTCGCTTGAGGAAGCACATTTGGATTCCTGAAAATGTACAGTATGTGTAGGGAATGAAAAGACTTAAAGGAGCAATATGTAACAATCAGGGCTGCAGCCAGGGGGGGTATACCCCCCTGAGAAATTTTTGAAGACTATAGCATGAATCTATGCATTATAATGCATTTTGAGAGTAACAATAATAAGTTAGGCAGTAATCTCAGTGCCAGCACACAGGCTGGATGAAAATTGGACTATAATTCAATTTTCAAATTTTAAAATGACTCTTTTTCAGTTCGGTATTTTCTTGCATTGAAATCACTTTCACTGTCAAACAAACCACAGTATCTTTCAGGTTTTGCCCTAAATTACCTGTCAAGTGTTCAAGCACTCATTACTCAAGTTAATTCAAACAATAAACCATAATTTAAAAGTTTCATGTGGCATAACATTGAAAATTTGTGTGTAAAATATCTTGTCTTAAAATCTGTTTAAATTAAATATGTATCAATACAATACATCATATATAACAAGTTACATAACATATAATAAGTCGTACACGTAGAGCCCTGCTGGTGAGACGACGCATACTAACTTTTATTCACAACATATCATACAACTAAGCAATTTGTCACTCTAATTTAATTTAAATTCTACGAAATATATAGAGTAAAAGACCCAGAGAAAAATACAGAGGACATGACCTCAGTGTCCCCAGTGGGAGCTGGTATACTTAATAGGTTGAAATCCTATTTATTATGCAATCCATTAGTTATTTCCCCCTGCCTCCCCCCTAGACTTAAGCTCATGCAGGCTGCAGGAACACTGCAGGAGTGCAAGACAAGTGCAACATTGTTTGACAATAACAAGGGACAACGAGATTAATCTCTGACATATCATGGTCATTTTATGATTTATGGCTAAAGACTCAAAAAGCAGCATGCACATCCAAAAGTGATGAGTACTGGGTGTTGTACAAAAAAAACAGACACAAAAAATACAAAATGAAGTCCGCAGGCATGTTTGACCTGTCTGATGAAGGCCCGGAGCCTGAAGCATCACATGTGGTGATACTATTAAAATCGCTATAAGGAGCAGTTCCTGGTGTGCAGACTTAATTTTGTATCATTTTATGAATTATTACAGTAAATATATCACAGATTTCTCCTTTCACAGAGCTTGTATATTGATCCAAAAAGCTGAAAATGCTCTCCATCAGTCTATTTGGTCTATTGTTAATATCTGTCTTAAGTCAAATAAAATATAGGCCGTAGTAAGGAGCTGGCTGAATAAACGCATCCTAATTTGCCTTGTGATGTTTGGAAATTTTGCAGCAGTGCTAAGAAGATGGAAAAAAAGAAAAACAAGGAGTCATCTGGCAGCTTAAGAATCACTATTCTTCTCGGCTCACGGACCTTGTAACAAACCCAGCCCTCTCTCTCCTCTCTCATTCTCTGCCTTTTCTTCTCTTTCCCTCATTCAGCCCACTCACACCACTGAAGTAAATCCTCCTTTTTGCCTGCTGTTGTTGGGAGCCGGTGGGGATGTAACAGTAGACAGCACGCAGACTTGGCCACACACAGACGCGCGCACACACACATACACACACAGATACATACACACACACTCCCTCTCTCTCTCTGTGTTTTGTGGCGAGTGCGAGCTCAGTGCCGCAGCTCTCGGTGACAAATTGATGTTGCGGCACTTTCCCTTTCTGCAGCCTTAGCATAAAACTGGCCGAACGATGTTCCACCGCGGAATTCAATTTCACAGTTGAGTTAGGTTGTTGATTACCCTGCCAAACTCAGATTAATGCGCGTTTAACCAACATGGATCAGGAGACCCTTGGCTGACAGCCAGCCAGCGGTGCCGGCCAACGATAGGGGGAGACTGGGCCGTCCCAGCAGCACCCCCCCCCCCCTTACACCTGCCTGAGAGTGATTGATTAAAAGAGTTCACACCATGTAATTATACACCATCCCAACACATCAGAGCTCCTCCTCCTGCCCTGTCTATCCATGTGTGTGTGTGTGTAAAGAGGAAGACTGATAGGCACAGACAGAGAAACAAATAAAAGGAAAGAGAGAAAGAGGGAGTTTTTTATTATCCTCTCAGTCTCCTGAGAATTTATGAGAAAAAAAACATCATGCTGGTTAAAGAGCGTTGTTTGGGAGGTGTGGCAAAGGTAATTTAATTTAATCTCCGCAGGGAGAAGGCAGCTTGATCCGCTACAGGCTGTGTAGTTTCCTCTATATTTGGTGTAGCCCACACTGAACTATTGATATTTAGCCATAGCCATTAGACATATTCAAACAACATTAACATACTTCTTAAACATGCATACTGTAGCTCTTTCATTCCTCTGCTAGTGTTAACCTCTTTAACTTCACTGGGACTCCCACATCCTTGGCTGACATTACTTTCTTTCAGAGGCTGTAGCAAGTTTTTTTTTGAAAGCTAAAGATACCAGTATCATCAATTCTCGAGTGGTCAAAAATGGTTAGGTTGTGGATCAAATCTGTGTAATTAATGATATCACCCTAAAATCTGCTGCAGCAACTTCTGAGACATGATAGATCATGGGAATGGCCATCATATACTTCCATCGTAAACACTCTTGTAACGTGTCGAAATATAAATAGACACTTAATGAAATCACAATATTTATAACAGATTTATGACTTGAACAAATTTACACACAACTGCATCTCAAATTCATCACAACACATCATCTATACTGGTGACCTGCTTTCTCCCTCAAAGATTTCCAACCTCCATCCCAAAAATGGGTGTATGGTAGAGAGGGGGGAGTTGAAGAGGTTTTTAAACTGGCTGAATTCAGCAGAAATTTCTATTATTCTATTCTATTACATTACTTTGCTTGGTCCATTCATTATACTGTACATGAGACGTGCCAATGAAGATGAAATACCAGCATTTTCCCTCCTATTCCTATTTTTACAGGGTTTTTACAGCTTCCACCTTTATAAACCGACATAGTATGACATAGTACATACATTGATGTTGACTATTAAATACTGAGTTATAAAGTCACTACTCATGCGGTCCTTTTTCTTTGAGATTCTCCTCAAGATTTGTGTGTGTGTGTGCATTTTTTCTGCGTGTATGCCTGGCCTATTATGAGTCAGACCAGTTCAGCTGAGTCATACAACTGAGCTTTTATTAGGTCTCTTTGAGTTAAGCTCTACATTCTCACTGTGTCTACATTCTCACTGTGTGTGTGCATGTGTGCGTGTTTGCGTGTGTGTGTGCGTGCGTGTGTACCAGTATTCGTGCTCCTGCACCGTTCTAAAGGAGAATCAGGTGTTTCTAAGATCTTAAGGAAGAGGTGTGTCCCAGATCTGGATGCTCCCCTGGCTCCTGGTTGATGAATGGAATACTTGAGGAGCTTTGTGGGGGGGTAATGATAAAGTCCCTGTCTGGTGGACTAAATGTCCTCTGTTAGCTCTGTCGAGGGCTATTGTACCTGCAGATATACCTGGAAGTAGAGCTGGCATTTCACCGTGGACAGAGTGTGTGGTCATGCATTCACGTTGATGCATCCAACACAGAACATCCTTCAGTAACTCTGTGCATACAGTATACAAATAATGTCCTTGTGCTGTGTTCTCCAGGGTGACTATGAGCCACGTCCATTACGTGACAGCAGTCCCCAGGTTACAGGAGGTGACACTTATCCCAGAGGGCCTCTCAAGCAACCACAGAGCCACGCCAAGCCGCCTGGCTACCCCCCAGCACACCTTCCCTACCCTCCTGTCTTTCACCATTATAAACCTTCACCCTACCACCACCCTCCCTCCCAGCCAAGCCCACCGTATACCCCTCAGGTACAGTATGTCCACTGTGTTCACTCATACAATCGACCCTTCGGCCCTTTTTACTCTGTGCTCCAATAACAGTTGAGCAAACTTGGTACTTAGGTCAACTTTCTCTTTTTCCTGTAGAAGCAACCCAGCTAATTAGCCAGCTAATGATTGATGCAAATTGTCGCTTTTACAGGTCCCCAAGCAACATCTTTTACCCATCTTCAAAATTTGGTTTTCTTTTCAGCATAGACGAGCCAAGCACATAGTAAAACAGGAAAAGAGAAAGTTGACCGACATACCAAGCTTGTTCAACTGTCATTAGAGTACAGAGCGTTTAAAGAGGCGGGACTCAGGAAGGGTCAATTGATGACAAACAGTTACTGTAGGAGATGCTCCAGTCAGGCTTTTATATGGCCAAAACAGGTCAGATTTGAATCTGTGATTTGAATGGGATAATTCCATATTAAACTGGTCGTTTATCAATATTTCACCAGAAAGATCCCGCATAAGGCATTTCAAATGTTGTCACTGTCCAGTTTGTTTTTGAATTATGTAGACAAACTGAAATATTATATATTGCTTAAAGAGCGTCTCCACACAGTCTTTTGCAGGTTTTTCAAATGTAAACTCCCACTAAGCCGTTAGAAAAAAGTTGCTTAGAATTCTATTGCCTCCCCTCCCCCTCCCTCAACCCAGGGGGTTTATATGAAGCAACTTCATCAAGCAAAAACGTGCCTCAACTCATGTGAGGAAATGTTTTTAGAAGGACTAAGAAAAATATCATTTTGATGCAAAAAAACAAACACGCTTAGACCAAATTTAAATGTGTTTGGATTTGAATACATGAGGAAAATGACTAGGAAACTACAAAATTATATGAAAAACCTTTTAAAAATGAAAACCCATCTAATTGTCTGAAAAACGCATGGTAGCTAAGCTGAAAACATGCCCGAAAAGCTGATGTTTTGGAGATACTGGTTTTTAAAGTACAGTAGTGGAGGATTGTGCTATCAATTAGGAGAGGAATAAAACATATTATGCTGTTTTGGAAGTCACTGAAGTTTAATGAAATTTAACCTCTGTGCATTTGTATGTGTCATAAACACAGGGGGCCTACTCACAGCCTTCATCACCTTATATACCCCCGGGGGCCTACCCACCTCCATCCTGGGGCTCCAGCTCTGACACTCAACCCTCCAGAGTCTCTCATGAGCAGTTCAGAGCAGCTCTTCAGCTGGTGGTCAACCCAGGTGAGACATGGACAACAGCAAGTGACACTGAACGCTGCGCTGTTGCATCAAAACTGAGCTGTGTTTGTGTTTGCCTGACAGGCGACCCTCGGGAATACCTGGACAGCTTTATCAAAATCGGTGAGGGCTCCACGGGTATCGTGTGCATCGCCAGCGAGAAACACAGCGGCAAGCAGGTGGCTGTGAAGAAGATGGACCTCAGGAAACAGCAGAGGAGAGAGCTGCTCTTTAATGAGGTGTGAAAGACTGCAGTACACTTATCTCAAACACGCTCACACCTAAAGCAGTACATTTTAACACTGGCTAACATTCCTGGGTGTTGTTAATTTATTCAATAACACATTTACTGCAGTGCTGTTTTTTCATGTTTTGCATGTGAGATTTAGTAGAATGTTTATTAAAGGAGAAATCTGTAATGTATTTACTGCAATGAGTCATAAAATGTACATGATATATCATCAAAAGTTAACGAGTGCTTCAGCTCTCGGTGACAAAATGTTTATGAGCTGCAAGAAATCATCAATAATCTCTCAGAAGGAGTAGATGTTTATAATTATGTTAAATTGGGGAATATGTTAATGAAGTCTGGCAGGCAGGAAGTTAAACAATCGCTGAACTCCAATTCCTGAGTGTTTCAGAGCAGTGGGCTTTTTCTTCTCAGGAGAACGAATTCAGCTTTACATCGACTGACAGTTGACAGTTATAAACAGCTGATCAATTTACAGTGTAGGATTCCTACACTCCTGCAGCCTATTTAATATACTGTCTGTGGCACCAACTTGCTATTTGAACAGCAGCACTCATTTTTGAATTCTTGCATATTGTTCCTTTAATTTGAGGCTGGATGTTGCACTGCCACTGTAGGTCAGCTTGACCCAGTCAAATAAAGAGTGTGACGCCCACTCCCCATTTGTGAGATCAGAAACATTTGTCACAGATTGTTTATGACTCAAACAAGCAGCAGCCGAGATGAATCTGGTTTAAATAGCATAATTAAACATGGCTCATTTTGTGCCAAATAGATAAAAATAAATCTCACCATCCCACAGCAAGACAGTAGCTTGCTCATTAACTAAAAAATGAGTTAAGTTTGCATCCATTTCCCTGACACATATCCACGGCAATCAAACCAGTAGCACATTTTTACATCTGTAATTGCATTTTTTACTGAAAAATTAAGTAGTGCTCACACTGAAAACCCTCGGCGGAAATTTATTCATAGCTGTCTCTATTCACAGTTTGCTAACTATTGAAAAATGAGCTCCATATCATTTGCACTTGCACTGAAATAAATCACATTTGCAGACAAACTTCATGATTGCTCGTTTAGCAGAAAAATGTGAATTGAGTAAAGGGCGAACCACGGATTTACTGTAGCAAGCAATATTACACTGGTTCTATTTTGGGTGTGTGTGTTTTTGTAGGAGAGAGAGAAAGTATACATGCATGTATGGATGTCTGCACACGTGTACGTTGAACACAGATGTGGGTGTTCAGCTGGGAACTAATTTGCTTTGTGTAATCCTATTAATTTCTGAATGTAACCCTTTTATAGTTAATCCTCCAGAACATGTTCACATTAGACAAAGGAAAGTTAAATTAATAAATAATTGAGAATACATGAAGAAATTAATAAATGATTTAAAGAGTAGATTATTCTTTTTTATCATACTGTAAAAGTATCTAAATTTGACTTTGTGTACTGACACAAATACTGTATGAATTTTAGCAATTGATAACAAAAATGATAATTGTTTTGGATGAATGCACAAATACATTGTTTTCATATTAGAATATTTGATCGACCAAGGTTTCTGATATCTCTGTATCATAGTTGTCCTGTGTCTCTGTCTCTGTGTTCTAGGTGGTGATCATGAGGGACTACCATCACGAGAATGTGGTTGACATGTACAACAGCTACCTGGTGGGAGATGAGCTGTGGGTCGTCATGGAGTTTCTCGAGGGCGGGGCACTCACTGACATTGTGACTCACACCAGGTAAACTCTCTTGAATATAGAAATAAAATAAAAGATACTTTAGTGTACCAAAAACAGCAATTTAAAATACAGTGGATGTGGAAATAATTAGAGTACCAATAACAGAGGTAAAAGAGTTACCAGACGAGCATCAAAATGCATTTTTGAATAATGACTAAACCTTCAAGCAGGTACACTGGGGTTCAAGCATCCTGGCATAACCAACCAAAGTGGTTTTTAAACAAGGATAAGGATTTTGCACCTTGCATCACCCTCCCCGTCCAAGCATAAAAGAGAACTTCCAATGGCAGCAAATTAGTGAGAAATGCTAAATTCTATATCTAAAGCCAGTGTCTATCCTGCACTACTGTAGAAACATGGCGGTTTAACATCATGGCCTCCGTGGAAAGGGACCCGCTCCCTCTGTAGATATAAATGGCTCATTCTACGGTAACAAAAACAAAACAATTCATAATTTAAGGTGATTGTACACTAATAAAAACATACTTATGATTACTGTATTTGATTTCTGCCATGTTCTGCCAATAGATCGTACACATTGGACCTTTAAATGACTTAAGTTAAGCGGTTAAGGGAGGCCAGAATACCAGTGCCAATTAAAGGACTATAGGACTATATTTTGGAAAATGCACTTATTTGTGTAGAACCCAAGATGGGAGGATCGACACCAGTCTCATATCTGTCTGTTAAACATGAAGCTACAGCCAGCAGCTTCATGTAAGGGAGGGAAAGCCTGGCAGGAGGATTGCAGAAGGATTGAAAAGGTAAGGTTTAAGAAAGTATGAATTTCTGATACCAGAACATAAGGCCACAGCTTTACGTGTGTCATTTGTGTGTGTGTGCTAGTGTCATTCATGATGAATGACTTGGCCTTGAGTGTCTATTTAAAATCTTAGACAGTCAGAGGGACCATATGTGAGAAGGCTCATGTCCTCCTTTGTTACTGACTGATTTATTACTGAATACATGTGATGTTCTAGTGATGGTCGTGACGTCAAATGGGTTTCACCGGTAACTAGCAAGCAAAGACATTTTGTTAAAAATCATAAGGTCATTTGCTCTGCACATCAGAAACTTCACAGAGACGGATGATTTCACGAGACAACCAGGAGACACCGGCAGATGGGCTGTAATCCAGTGCTGCGTTTGATAGTTTGAGGATTATTGTTCTCCAACTTTCCCTAATTGCTTCTCTGTTGTCGAGTCGTGTTTCTGAGCTGCCGCCTCATTGTTTTAAGCTTACTTTGTGCTTGGTGTTTAATTACAGTCATTTGCGTCGAGTGTCAGCATTAGCACTGTGCGGTGTCGGATGCTAATAACACGCTTTGGTGAGGCTGAGCACCGCTGCTACCGTGAAGTATTTTGAACAGTCTCCCACACAGATGTTTGCCTGTTTGTGTGTTCAGTTTCAGTGTTCACACGAGTGCTTTTAGAAGTACTAATGGAAATCTCAGTAAAGAGGATGTTATTGGGCACACACTTCTAACTCTACTCCCTTTCTCTTTTTTATGAGTGTGTTGAATTTTAAGTAAATGTGTGTGTTTGTTGTGTGTCTTTCCAGTATTCTGATATTCATGCAAGTATCACACATCAGTAAAGGGAAAGACACAAAGTGAGAGGAAAAACATGTCCACACAAGTAGAAACAAAGGTTCTAACCCTAAACCCTGAAGGGCTGAGGTTCCACCAGAACCATTTGCTTGCTTTTGTCGAAGAAAGGGTGAAGGTTCCATCAAAAAAACATTTTCATCCAAAAATCCTTTGAAGAACTTTTTCGTCAAGGACTTTTCAAGGGTTCTTTGTACCATAATATAAAAGGATTCTCAGTAGAACCCTCCTGGGTGGGCTCTAGATAAAACTGTTGGTATATGAAAGGGTTCTCAATAGAACCTTCTGGGTGGGTTCTACATAAAAACCTGGCTGGCTTTCACAAGGTGGAAAGATTCTTGATAGAACCTGCAGAGAGGATTCTGGGTGAAACATTACACCATAGAAAGGTAAGAACCTATTCCAGGGTTTTTGCATGCAGTCGTTAAATTTGGTTTGATTTTTAATGATACAAACTGTCTGCTTGATTTAATTATGGGGCATTTATATATGCTGTATATCCGGGGTGACAGTATATAATATACAATGTGTGTTTGTTCTTGGTAATTTCAGCCATATTAGTCCAGGTGAAAGCTTTATGCTATTTCTGTTAAGCCTTTTGTTGTGGAAATAGGTGCCTGCCTTGCATTGTGCAAGCCTCATCAGGTCACTGGGTTGTTGGCAGGAAACACACACACCGAGATACATGAACACACACACATCTAACATCTTACACAGGCGAGTCAACAGCGGCATAACGGGTGTCCGTGTTCCTGAACTATTTCAATCACGTTCAAATTTCAATTATACTTTAGAGTTTGTTAATGAGCTGCACTTCACAGGGATTTTATCCAATGTAAAAGCATGTATATGTGCTCACCGGTGTGTGTGTGTGAGTGTGTGTGTGTGTGGATAAATGCCTGAACGCATGTGTGTATGTGCGTAGGTGTATGTGTAATTCTCTTCCCCTTGGCAACCTTTACAGGCTCATTAAAATTGTTTTTCACTTTGTGTTTGAAACAATTTTCTATTTCAGTGATCCTGTTTTCTGTTCAGTTGTGTGTGTTCATTTCTGTGTGTGTGCGTAAGGGATGGAGGGGGTGGCGTAAAGGGAGGGACAGTAAGAGGTGAATTGTTCTCACGTACACGTCTCCGTCCCGTTCACTTTGTGTTAGCCAGTTGTTTTCCCATCAGCAGAAGGCTCATTTATCTCTTGTGATTGTAAATGCATACATGTGTGACAATAAAATCTGCTGCAGTGTGCGTATCTATGTATGTGTGCATGTGTGCATGTGTGTGAGTGTGTGAGTGTGTGTGTGTGGCCTGGAGGTTGTTTCTCATAATGCAAGTTTGTAAGTGCCACCTCCAACAGTGGGGTCTTTTGTACCGAGCCATAAGCTGAATAGAGTGTGTGTGTGAGACTTAAAGAGATCATTTATGGAGGTGTGTGTGTTCTTCATATCCATCAACATGTACGTGTACTACATATTTGTATGTTCCCCGGCCTGCAAATGAGTGTGTCTCTTTCCCTGCACATGTACTGTATGTGCGTAAACACGCAGCCTGGCCTGGCCAGCTGGGTCTGGATGTTAAAGTTCAGTGGAGCTGCGAGTTTGTGTGTAAGCTCAGTCAGACGCACTGCATCGCCCCGGCGCTCCATATGGGACCCTCCTGCCTGTTCTGCACATCACAGCTACGGCCGCTGCAGGCTACACGGGAGACTTCTCCTCCGCCTTCGCTGTGTTCAGCTGTAATCTCTTTAGAACGACAGCAAAGTCTGGAGTCAGACTTGTCTAAAGACTTGTCTAAGTACAATTCACTTAAGACATTTACATTTTCTCTGCTTTTTAAAAAATAATCTGGTCCTCGTCTCTCACACCCGCCTGTTTTATCTTTCCCTTTCCCATAATGCGCTATGGTTGACAAATATATCGATGCTTGGACACACTTTCAACACAACTTGTTTAAAACAATATGATCTTTGTTTAATATACTGTATATTTGATCATATTGGAAGTACTAAAGCTTTTTAAAAATGATCTAAGTGCTCATTCGAGATCTCAGTCTTCATTGTCCTGCCTGAAATTTGGCTTGAAGCAAAAAACAAAACCACACAGCGTTCAGTCACTTTTTCTGTATGAGCACTGTATGCAGGTTGTTATTTAAAAAAGGACTTTGTTTTTGTTGAGGTATCAAAAGAGGTATTGAGTATCATTTTGTTCATACTAGTATTCAGGGTAGTCTTGTCAAAAATATTGATATATCAATAAGTATCTAAAACTGAATAATTTAAATGCTTGCAAGACTCATTTTTCACAGTATCGATACTCCGGTACCAGCTGGACTTTCTCACTCTCTCTTCTCTTTGACAGTGAGTTGACACACACTGCTGCAATGCCCTCGTAGTCCCACCTCCTCTCATTACTCACAGCGCTATCGTCTTTTCATCACTCGTTACATTCACTGTATCTGTTGAAATATTATTGCCTTGGTTTATTTATCTTTGAATGAATATCTAAAATTTAATGCCCCCAATGTTGAGTCAGTTTTTCAATGTGGTATTGACAATAGTATTGAATGTTGATATTTTTATTAAGTATTGAAATGAGAAATTCCAGTATGGTGACATCACTAATTCAGGGTAAGAAAAAATGTATATGCAATAATAGTATAATAATGAGTAAATAAATAATAAAAAAGTAGATGACCTTCCACCCTCACCTGAGCAAAATAAAAAATAAAAATCCACCCCACTTTTCTGAGCCACATGCTACTAATTTTTTGTACAGTCCCTAATTGCTTCTAACAATTTCAATTAGTAGGTTTTAGAAATGAATGAACATTGAAAGTTAAAAAGTGTCCAATTTGATTTATCCATCTCATCCTTTCCAAGTCATTTTGTGTATTTCTGTGCAGATTCACTGTTGCACAACAAACAGCCTGAACTGTCTTTGAGCATTTTGTTTTGTTTTAGTTTGCATGTCCTGGTTGTAATCAGAAAAATACAGATGAAAGGTTTGGATATTAATTCAAATTGTAGGCCTACTCAGTACTTAATTATGAGTTTAAAAGTTACTAAATACATTACATATTGTAATGCGTACTTCAGTAAAGAGTAAAATTACAGACATGAAAAGTACAAAAAGTACAAGTAGTTGTAATGTGTTATTTCCACCTCTGATGCATGTGATGTTACTGTAGCTTAATGACAAGACAAACATTTAAACAAGGACTGTAATTTTATCATTTTTGAGTAATTGCTTTGTTCTTAATACATTTCAACATGTCAAATATGGTCCTACATGTTCTTCTACTGTCATAATCATTGCTGACATGTATTTGTATATGTGTGTGTGTGTGTGTGTGTGTGTGTGTGTGTGTGTGCGTGTGTGTGTGTGTGTGTCTCCTCACAGGATGAACGAGGAGCAGATTGCAACAGTGTGTCTGTCGGTGCTGAGGGCTCTGTCCTATCTGCACACACAGGGCGTCATCCACCGCGACATAAAGAGCGACTCCATTCTCCTGACCAGTGATGGCAGGGTGAGTGCACATGATGTGTGTGTGTGTTTCATCTTTCTTTTTCATTCACACTCTTCCCTTTGGGATGGGATGTTCCACCTGAAGATCCTCATTGAAATAGGGTTCTCACTAATACTGGAGGTATTAATAACCAGTGCTCCTACCCTTGTTCCTGTCACTGATGATTTCAGTACAACACACACACTCTCACACGCTCCCTGACCTTCTCCATGGGTGCCACTCCTACCTCTTGTCAACAGCCAGTGCCAGAAACTCATCATCATCAATTACCACTCGTGCCCCAGTAATTAAATCCTGCCTAATGCCTCCTAACGAGCTGATAAGACGTGATTAATTGAAGGATAATTAACCACTAATGCGGGAGATTAGTGTCTTCTATGAACGCTCTTCCTCACAATGGGTCAGTGCACTTCTTGACATCAAACACAGAGGCTCTGAACTAATACAATCTCTACTGTAAGTCCACACACCTACATGATAGAGAGAGGACCCTGAAGGCAGCACGGTGTGTGTATGTGTGTGTTTGCAGATCAAGCTTTCAGACTTCGGCTTTTGTGCCCAAGTTTCCAAAGAGGTGCCCAAGAGGAAGTCCCTCGTGGGCACGCCCTACTGGATGGCACCTGAGGTCATCTCTAGACTACCTTATGGCACCGAGGTGAGGACACACACATAAACTTTTCTCTACAACAGTATACTGTACGTTTGTATACTCTCTGTTAAATTGTGCTGATTCAGCTGCAGTAGACAGTAATGAATGTTTTCCTGTGTGTGTCCAGGTGGATATCTGGTCTTTAGGCATCATGGTGATTGAGATGGTGGATGGAGAGCCCCCTTACTTCAACGAACCCCCTCTGCAGGCCATGAGGAGGATACGAGACAACCTGCCCCCGCGGCTAAAGGAGTCGCACAAGGTAAGAAAGACTGCAATGCAGCATTTTTGAAAAAATCTTTGTCGATACCTATGACTGACTTTATGTGTGAACTGGAATAGTACATGTAGGCAGTTTGTATAATTGCTCTAAATGACCAACATTCATAGCACAGGGTTCCTACAACAATTTAAGAGTACAATTCAAGCACTTTGAAGGACCATAAACCAAAGACTAATTTATCATCACATTTTAAATATTTACAGTAAATGCTAACCACTGGCTGTGCATCTGATCTTTTCAGTTGCATGGTACACTGCACTTACCCTCCTCTAGAGTAAAAAATATTGAGTAATTTGTGGCATGAACTACAGTGAAGAGAGTGGAGACATTAGTACTTAACTTACTGTATCTTTGCATTGTAAAGTAAACTTTCTATGATATGATATGATATGATATGATATGATATGATATGATATGATATGATGCGATGCGATGCAGTTTTACAAAACATTTTGACTGAAATCAGCAACAAAACGCTGCAACAGAGCTACCATATTGAGCCAAAATCTGAAAAGATTAATTTGATATGTGTCTTTGACAAATTGTAATGTCAGTACGCCATTTTCAGGGCACTAAACGGAACTCAAATCTCAGTGATTGTTTCTTACTGGAACGCTTCATGGGACTTGTAATTTTCTTCTGTATGAATGTTTTTATGTACACAACCGTGCACCCTTTGACTCTTTATCAGTGAACCGCAGCTTAAATCCGTTATTAAAGCTTTGTCTCTCTGATTACACTGTCTTTAAACCAGATAAAGAGTTAACAACCACACTATCAGCTCTGCAAGGCTGCACTTGGAAACATCTTTGAGCTAAATGCTAATGTCAGCCTGCTAACATGCTCACAATGACAATGCTAAAATGCTGATGTTAGCAGCGATCTTAGAGTAAAACCATACAAACATTGCAAATAGAGTGGTTAGTTCTAACTTGATATTCTGCTGAATGAGACATCAGGGCACCAGGGCTCATCTATGATTAGTCACATTTAAACATGAGTTCTTTATCTAAGAGCTTTTCTTGTATATATTTGTGTTAGTAGTAAACTTCCATTTTATAACTTATAATCATAGATCAAACAAAGGACCAGAACTAAAATATTTCTTTACATCTTCAGGTACTTGAAGCAATTGAAATCTAGCCAGCTGAATGATGTCCAATTTACTGGACAGATGATTAATTGCAATGTCTTTATGTCTTCAGGTGTCCTCAGTGCTGCGCTCCTTCCTGGACCTGATGCTGGTGAGGGAGCCCTCGCAGAGAGCCACGGCCCAGGAGCTCCTCCAGCACCCCTTCCTCAAGCTTTCAGGACCTCCTTCCTGCATCGTCCCACTCATGAGACACTATCGCCACCGCTGACCTGCTGGCCCCCCCAAAAAAACTGCCCTCCTCTACACTAAAAAACACACACATACACACACCACCAGGGTGGCACTGCCCTCACCCAGCCAAAACACCCCACCGCTTGGTGGCGCGCCACTAACACTCACACCTGTAACCGTGATGTAGATTAGCTAGAGGAATATCTAAGAAACACATTTTAAAAAAAACATGCGACAGAGAAAAGAAGAAAAAAATCGTCAAACATTTTGAGACTATGAACTGGAGTACGAGAGCGTACTGTGCCAGAGGAGCTCACATGTGGGCCGGCTCACCCCGCTGCAGTCTTCTTCTCTTCCCAGACTCTGCGTAGAGTTGTAGTAGCCATCAGCAAGAGCTTCAGAGGGGTGCTGCGAGCTGCTGACGGATGTGGAGGGACTCTGGGGCCCGGCGCTCTGCTTCAGACCAGAGCAGCAGAGGGCAGAACAATCAGCTGCGTGCAGAGAGCGGTCTTTGACTGGTAATGACTGTTGTACGGCTGCTGCGTCAGTCAGTCAGTCCACGTTAAGGACGGACATGCTGCTGCTCGGCTGGTCAAAGGGAGACGAGCTTTCTTGTATCTCTCTTCTCACACACTAACAGTGAAAATGTATTTTAGAGAAACTTGTAAGTTTTTCTGTACAGTTTTGATAATTTGCAGTATTTTATCGTGTCGTAACCATTGTGATATGAGCAGTATTAAATAGAGTTTCTGCAGAGATCTTTCCTACTGTTTATAATCCAGTTTTTGCTTAAAGATATAAGAGATATCCCAAATAA
Organism: Lutjanus campechanus; assembly: GCA_027495735.1. Taxonomy (NCBI): domain Eukaryota; kingdom Metazoa; phylum Chordata; class Actinopteri; order Lutjaniformes; family Lutjanidae; genus Lutjanus; species Lutjanus campechanus. Next base: position 19,974 of record JAJHUR010138343.1, read on the forward strand.
ACCCACCTAAACCTAACTGTTACTAAAAAATACTAAATATATTTATTATCTTACATTTGTAGACAGAACTTCCATTAAATGTTGGAAAAAAGGGTAATGTCAGAATTTTGTATGACGTTTTAAAGTATTTATTTATTTATTGGAATTGAAGGTTTATTTTTTGGTAGTGTGGCCTTTTTTGTTATTTTTGTTTTGGTTTGTTTGTTGGGTTTTGATTTACATTTCTAAAAGTGCATCAATGGGCAGACAGTGATATCAGTTGTTATATCATCCAAGCAATACCCCAAACCTATGACGCCCTGTATTTATGATACTGTAATTACACCATGCATTTAAATGTAGCACAGAATGAGTGGATTTGATCTACGCAGACCTGTTTTCTTTTATATAAGGAGTCCCATCAGTCGCACTTTATTTTACACTACACTAATAAGACGTAACAAGCTATACTTTGTATTAAATTAAACAAAAACTATATGTTCTTTATTAAACAGTATTAGACCCTTTATTAGACCCTTATTAGACTTTATTAGAGGATGATTCGGGACACATTGCAATAGAACTGTACTTTAAACAAAAGTGAATTGTTTCCCGCTGTTAGACTATTATTAGACTTTTCTTAGAGGGTAATTAGGGATACAAACAATAAATTACATCATCTGCCTACAGTCTTACAATAAGTCTGTGCCATAGACAAAACATTCCTAAATGCCTCTTTTTTTGTTTTTATTTAGTAGATCTGGCTCTCATATCGTTTTTAAATGGTGAAGTAGCAGCTTTCACTTTAGTTTACAGTTCAGTTCTGTTGTAACGTATCCCTAATTACTTTATAATAATGTCTAATAAGGGTCTAACAGTGGGAAATAATACACTTTACAACAGAACTGAATTGTAAAGTAATGTGCCCCTAATTACCCTCCACTACAGACTAATAAGTGTCTAATAAAGACTATTTCCAGGTTTTGTCTAATTTTATACAAAGTACAGCTTGTTATGTCTTATTAGTGTACTGTAAAATAAAGTGTGACTGTCTCATCCTGTTTCTCTAAATGCTAAGAGGCGCCCATCCAGGAGGCCCGCCTGCCGCGCAGATTTAGGACGCTGATAAAAGGTCTCGTTTTCTACTCACATCCTCACTGTCATCATCTCACTCCTTATCCCACCTCAGTCAGACACACACTCGCTATCACTGGAACTGTGCTGCCATTCTCATCTCTGGTCGGACCGGGAGAACAGTGTAATCCTCCTCCCCGTGTCGTTTTTACCCATCATTCACTGTGATATGTAAATATGACTGTGTGTATGTGAGCGTGTGTTTGTGTGTGTCAAAGAGCAAAAGAGGTAGAGCGTGTTTATCTCTGTACAACATCTGAAAGTGTGTGTGCGTGCTGCGTGTGTGTGTGTGCTGCTGGCTAATCCTTGACAATGTGTCAAGACCTGAATGAGTAACACTTATCTGTGGTGTTGGCTTGTACAGTGATATTGCATGTTTGTTATCAGTGAAGCTGGTTTCAATTAAAAAACGCCCATAAAAACATTGAGATGTGTTGCATGGATTTTTCCTTCATCACCTTCTATAGTCTCCTCTTCCTCTTCCTCTTCCTCTTCCTCTTCTTCTTCTTCTTCTCTGTGTCTCATATCAAGCAGAGATTTTTTTCAAACAGCACACTGTCAGATTATTCCAGGGAGTTCCTTTCAGTCATCAACAGTTTATTTTCTCTTTGTTGCTTTTTGGTCTTCCATATTCTCTAAATTCAACAGTTCTCATTTCCAACTGTTTCACCCTAACGTCACCTCCCAATAGAGAAGCACAGAGACACATCAATGGATCGTTGTTGCCATAATATATGAGGTTATTTCTCTTTCTTTCCTCTAAGCCATTTCCCTCTGAAACACTATAATGGGATATTGATTTAGCTTGGACAGAGGATGGAGCTTCTCTCTCAGAGAGAGATACCTCTGCCAACGGCCCAGTAAATAAAAGCACAAGTTACTGGGGCCATTGGGACTGCAGGGCATCGATCAGGAGCAGGATCAAACTCAACACTGTAGAGTCACTGAGTTACCATTAAGGTGAATAATGTACATTAACACATCCATATACTCTCAAAAAACCACACTCAACTGCTCCAAACACTCAGCATCATCACGTTAAAGGTACAAGTCACTCAAAATTTAGAATTCGTATGCAAATGGGTGAGTTAGTGATCTTGCACTAGCTTCAAAAGGCAAATCTTAATTTACAATCATTAATGACAGCAGCTAATCCTTACATTTAATAACCTGGAACAAAAAATAAAAGCTTGACATTTTTGCTTTAAAAATTATTGAAACCATTAATCGACTATTAAAAAAAATGGCAACAGACAAGTTAATCAACTAATTGTAAAACCTTTCATTTTAACAACCTGAGGAGGTGTTTGTCAGTACACATCTTTAAATGTGGCTGTTTTAGGCAAAAACAATTACATAGAGTTAAAATAAAACTAGGGATATCAGATTCAATAAAATTCAGATTCAAGATACAAGATTCAATAAAACCATAAAAGTTAAATGAATACATGTAAAAACAATTTTTTTTTAAAATGCAGATGTTTTTTGATGTGTAGTAAATCATTTCTTTCATGGATGAGGCTTGGCATCAGGGAGTTGGATTCATGCAGTGGTGGAATAAGTACTAAAATCTTTTACTTCAGTAAAAGTAGCAATACCACTGTGTAAAAATACTTACAAGTAGTCTTAAAGTCCTAAATTCACAGTTTTATAAAGGTGTTAGCATACAAATGTACTTAAAATAGCCAAAAAGTAAAAGTACTCGTCATTCAGAATGGTCCATTTTTATATTAGCTTATATAATTATTTTTACTTTTATTTTATCTGGAGGTTCTACTGAGATAACAAAATCTCTTGTACAGGAGACCTGACCAAGATAGCAGCTGTACAAAACCACAACATATTAAAATACAACATATACAACACGATACACAAAATCCACAATAAAACACAAGAACAGTTCTTCAAACACAGTTGACTCTCAAGAAAAACAACCATGATCTGTTTTAAGGCTGCTGCATGCCCAAGGTGCATTATTCATCAATTCATCAGTTGTTGCAACCAGAAAAGATGGCTAGTTTTAATTACTTTATATAGGCCTACTGCTGGGTAGCTTGTGAATTTCCCCCAGGATCACTAGTTTTATCTTAACCTATAACAATACATAATAATTAATTTGTTTATTTTTGGCTGCAACATAACGAGTGTCTGTAATGAAATAAATGTAGTGAAGTAAAACGTATAGGCTATTAAGCCAGCAATAAAGTAGCAGAAAATGGAAATACTCAAGTAAAGTAATAGTGCCTTATCAGAATTGTACTACTTAAGCCTAGCATTTGAGTGAAAGTGCTTAGTTACTTTCCACCACTGCATTCATGACTTTGTAAAGTCCTGGTTAGAGCCCCCTGCTCTATTCAGTTTACATGTGTCAGGTCAGAGCTCAGTGAATGCAGCTGGTCTGGCTCTGTGGTGTTGCTGACAGACAGGCCCATCATTAATATAATTTGTTACACCTGTGTGTTTCCTGCAGAGTCTGAATGTCTGCTGCGACAAAATAAGGTCAAGGTCACTGGACACTTCAGACAAGTTTTATTACCGATTGGGAAATTAACAAATATGTATTTATAAAAAACAGTTATAA
>JAJHUR010138344.1:0-11572 GCA_027495735.1 Lutjanus campechanus
TGTAGTTAAGACAGCTGATATCTCCAAAGTTTCAATAATTATCACAGTGTTATGATGTTTCTTTGACGACAGCATAGTTACATCAGTGAAAAAACTCATAGCCTTGATTTCACTCAAGGCGATGTGACGGATTTTAAATCAGTCGCTGTTCTCAGAGATGCGCTGCAGCAGCAGCATTTGTGTTTTCACCGCAACTCTGCATTGAGATTTCGGGTATTATAACTTCAATACAAAAGTAACAGTGACAGTAAAACTATGTTGCTCACACGTAGACCTGTCTCTTATACACATCTAGATGTGTATAAGAGACAGAGACCCGATGGTCTGCCAGGCACAGTGTCTGGATGGGAGCGTTAGCATCCAGTTGTAGCACAATTAGCCACAACTTCAGCATGTTGCTGTGCGACAAAGTCAGCCTGTAAAAGCTGTATGGGGTGTTGCACGACATCCTGTTCTTGCACTTCGATGATGCAAAAACACGAACCATTGTTTTCAATAGTTGCAGTAAAGCTTTCAACTGAACTCCGGGACAGCTAACTCCGCTCTGACCGGCTCTCAGCATGACTCCTGTTTTCTTCCGGCAACAAACAAAGATCCCGCGAGATGTCGTCACACACAGCAAGCAGTAAGTGAAGCATACTGTTGACAGAGATTACACTGGTGATCTGAGCCGGACTGTGGTGAAAAAAAGCACGTATAATGCACAAACTTTGACGGACCAATTTGCCCCGATATCTACCGTTATAACTCGTTTCGCAGCTGCCGGCTGCATCTGCGTCTCTCAATACCGCAACAATTTTAAAACGAGTTGCAGCTGTCAATCATACACACACATACACATGGGGAAATAGGGCCCAGGTTGAAAAATACCGAAGTTATCCTTTAAAGAGCCTGTAATTGTGTATTTGAAATACTTAACATATATTATTTAATATGTCATTTTATGATCAGAGAAGACACACTTTTATCCATGGGTTTAAATTATTAAAAAACAAAAAAAACAGTTAGCCTAATCACAGAGGTGTAGGCTGTAGCCACTGAGCCCCACCTCCAATGCTGTATGTAGTTCTTGTTATACACCCATGCCGTAGGGGTTTGTGTAGATTGTATTTTTCCTGCCAGTATTTTGTATTTGTATTTTGATACATATGTAAGTTGTAAAAAGGTAGTTTCTGATGTATTTGTGTCCATCTCTGTCAACTTCTGTTTCCAAGGTCAACAGTTCTTAAGTCATTGTGTACACGAAGGGGCTCACTTGTGGCGATGAAGAGAATTATTGTCTAATTTCATCAGATCTATTGAGATTTCAGGTCACTGTTTTGGTTTTCCAGTCTGTTACGGTTATATCACCCCAAATAAACCCACTGCACCATATACTTCCTGTCCAGTATCAATCAAACAGCAGATAGTCAAAGTTAGAGACTAGGTAGTGAACATGCAGATATTTGCCTCAGGAGTTGGTGGAGTCCAAAACAAAGCTAAAAGGAACGTTAATGTTAGACTTACATTGCCAGTTAGGCAGAAGAATGACAAACACGACAAATTAATGGTAATTAATGGTTGCTCAATAATGGCTGGTTGTGTAGTTAATGTGGGCAGCTGTTTGCTAACACGTTCACCAACTTCAAGGGTGATAATATATCAGTGTTGTCTTCACAGCGGGCCAAAAACAATCTGTTATGGAAGGATTAAAGTGGTCAGATCACACTGAAATATGAAGATCTACAATAACATCACAACTGACAACTCAAACTGATGTGACTGAAATCTCTAAAACTGCTGCTGAATGAACCTTGTGGTGAGATTTCTTTGTCACTTATATGTGCATATTGCACTAACTTTTGCTTGCAATAATGAATTGACACACCTTTGTATCCTAATCATGAATATCACTGCATTAATATTTAGAATATTATGTTAAGTTTGTAATATTTACTATCACCAGAGGAAAACTGTTTACAACCAATCCTTGTTTCAAGCATCAGTACACTAGTGTTTTTGTTTAGTCTGCTGTCAAACAGTATCGTCTTCTCTGAGCTGCATGTGAGGTCCTCCTGTTTTTCATGCATTGTGTAACTGTCTTGTAATGTGCCAGCACCAATTAATTAAGTCAAATTCCTGGTGCACCACTTTGACTTGGCACGTAGACGCGATCCTGACACGGAGCAACAGTAAACAGGTTAAAGTCTTCATTCAGAATCTCGATCACGGTGTCTTCCTGTAGTCACACATGTGGACAAATTTTGACAGTTGCCATGGAAACCACAGGCCGTATTATGATGACGCGTCTCCAAATGCTGACAAATGATGAAGTGAACAGAATGTGTCTTTGCCTGCCACCCTGCACAGGAGAGTCAGCGGGCGGGATTAGGTTACACCAGCTTTTCCATTACTGGGTTTTGTGTGTTTGTCCTCTTTTCTTGATTATATCAGGTTGCAACACTAAAACATAAGGAATGTCTTAGCTAGTACAGACTTTAAGGTATTAATCGGTTGCCAGGGGAAAACTGTAACGTGCCAACCAATCAAAACTCCGTAAACATAACTGTTTCAATCATATGCATGGAAACATGAGCGTTAGAAACTAAAATGCATTTTAGAATGAGTGAGAAATATCTGATTATGTTGGCTAGCTAACATTATTTTGTCATTTAGCAAAAAGTAAGGATTAGACCTACTTTGATTTACTTGTATATGGACAAATCCGGCGAAGTGCCAGAACTAAACAAGCCGCCATTGCTGCGGTGCCGTCTCCCCGCAATCTGAGCGCAAACTGCGAGCCGTCACGAGATGTTTACTATTTTCTACCTTTAGACTTACACTGTATGTAATGCTATTTTTGACAATGAGGTCTAAGAGGTCGGGAAGAACCTGTGCAATTTGGCTGCTCCAACAGTCGAGTCAAATTTCAACTTTTGAAAAAAAACCAAAAACGTAATGCACAATCATGCACAATGTTTTTTTCTCTGCTCTATAATCCATTTTTGGCTACAGTCACAACCAACGTCCAACTACTGTGTAAAATTTTAATATCACCATCCTTAAAAGTACCTTCACCGGTTACTGATGGCCGCTGTTTAACATCGTCAATCCAATAATCCGTGTTTTCACTATTAGCAAGCAACAGCAGGCACGGTGTCTGGAGGGGAACCCCAGATCTGCAAGTTCTTGCAAGAGTGAATATTTTGACCGAAACCATGAAAACTCTCATGAGAGTCTTGCAAATCTGGGGCTCCATTCTAGACCCAACCAGCAGAGACCGAGAGTGACAGATACACAGCGCTGCAAGATGGCGGAACACACAAAGTGACCGCTGGATTCGTCTATACATGCATAGAGTACATTTTTGTGTTTCAGAGTTAGTGGTATTGCAGCGTGCAGTTTAGAATGAGTGGGAAATATCTCTGACAGTGAGTTAATGTTATTTGGCCATGCAGCAAAATGCATTCGGTGGATGAGAATAATGTGTGTCTCAGGGTGAGTAGTACTCACAGCTTAGAATTAGTGGGAAATATCTGATTACATTAGCTAGCACACATTATTTAGCCATTTAACAAAATGTATATGGTATATGTGCACTATATTTATGTGTGTTTATATTAATAATGTGTTGGATTCATGTTAACAAAGGAAGGAGGGCATACATTAATAATCCCCTGGGGGAAATTACATGTTTCACTTTGATTGTAATTTTGTATATACACACAGCCCCCCCACCCCCGGTGCAACATCTGATTATGCTAATCTAGCAAACGTGAGTAGGTTGTTTAGCAAAACATTAATGGGATGATGTGTTGTTATTTTTGTGAGATGTAATTTGTGTAAAGGAAATTCAAAGTTCGTTGTACACGTGAGTCTTCTCACGTTTTCAGCAGCTACTTTCTAAGAGCTATGAAGCACTGAATTGTGGAGTTAGACCAGTTGGACCAGTTCACAGTCTCAGTGTTCAGGATTTTTTGGGCAGACCTGAAACATGGCTCGGTGACACAGCGGAGCTATACTCCACTAACACTACATCAGCCCCACACAAACCGCTTTACGCAGACTTTAAAATCCTCCCACTTTAATTCAATCAGGAGAGACTTCATTCTGAGTGTATGAAATATGTTTAATTGACATGTGCACAATCTGGATGAAAAGTGTGGAAAGTCTTTGGCAGTTAGACCCCATCATGACATCATCGTGTATAAGCAAGTAGTGAAGTCGCAATTAATGTAGGAAAGCCCCCGATGGAGTCTAGACAAAGGTGGTGGTGGTGAAGGGATTGCTGAAGATCAGGATGTGATGAGGACTGGACTTCAGATGAGCTTAACCTGAGCTCTGGATGTGAAGATCTGGAGGTGAACGGGGTGGAGGAGGATCGCAACGAGTCTGCACCGAAATGACAGCTGACTACAGCAGAGAGGAGAGCAGACTTTAAAGTTTGTCAACCATGACGTGATTGGCTGATGGAGGTAGCGGCTGCATCTGGTTGGTTAACTGAAAAGTGAGCACCCATAATCAGCTGACTGAGAATAAGCAGGAAAGAGAGTAAAAGAGAAAGTTGTGAATGAATCAGTCCCTCCAGGAACAATTCAATTCAACCGATCCCTGTGAATTCTGTGCAACTTTGCAATTTTGACCAAATTCTCCAACTTTCCTGCTCATATGACCGATCGTCTTTGCTTCCATTCCGTTCTGTTCGTAGCAGCCCCCTGCGCTATTTTTTTGTATTTATGTTTTTATTTTATAATTTTTTAATTAATAACTTTTTGAGATTCTGAGATTCTGCTTCGTTGTGAAATACCTCCTGGTGCACTTCTTCATTTACAACAAAAGCAGATTTCTATTGTCACTCTGAACCTTTTTGTGTTAGGTTAGTCTAGTTTGAGTTTTGTTTTGTTCTCCCAGGAACAAGTTGTATTTGATTTTTAATGAATTATATATTCTTTTTAAATCGCAACTTTCCTTTGCGGTTTTCATTTGATCCTGCAATTTTATTGCAAAAAATGCCTAAAAGCATCGCAATTTTATTGTGAAAGCTGCGGTGAAATCAGGTATTTCAGGCTGCAATAATCCCCCAGAAAAGGCCCACGAAATCCTAAAACGACTGATGAATGAGGGGTGAGGATAGTCTTCCTGACGGAACTTACGTTGAGCTTCATATCTTTATTAAACAGCATTTTTATCAAGTGCCAGGTCAGACGTGTCCATATTATCTGTTTTACTCTTCAATTTAAACATCTCATATGTTAGCAAGCTAACAATAACTATGCAACACTTGGCAGTTGCTGGGTGTAAATATTTAGTCACAACTAATTACAACATATGAATTAGTTTGTGTGGTGCAGCCTGTTTAAATCTAGAAATGTGTACATTTCCACTCTTGCCAAAGAGAGGAAAAGTCACCCATATTGCAGCGTTGAGGAATCAAAGCCAGATATTATAACTCTGTAATTATTAACTGAGCTGATGTTTCCAATACAGGTAAAGTGGTTTCATTCACAATTCAATCAGTTATTATAAACAGGTCGGGTGTTTACAAATGTTTCACTTGTTAAACTGACTACTTTGCTTAGAGATCCTAATGAATGTTGGAGTATAAATATGCATGTAAACAAGCTAACAGAGAGGGAGAGGCAGACAGAGCAGACAGCCCGTCTGTCAACAGCCTCATGACAATAATAAGTCATCTACCTTTTCTGGTTCATAAACAACTTCCCATTATTAAAGACTGCTGTGAGTCATTGTGGGCTGCGGTCTGCAGCTCCTCTCAGCCAAGTGTTTTAAGCATGCGTCGCGCTGAAAAGTTGTGTGTGGCATACTCTAGTTTCCACTATCCCGGGCCAAGCATCTGTCAATTCATCTTACACTTCCTAATGAACTTTTAGGTTTCGTCTCTTTCATCATCTTGTGGTTGCGCCTCGCCTTGGACACTGCCGGCTCAATACTGGGCACGGATCCTGATCTTAAGCCAAAGCTATTATTTTTATGAGCATTTTGTTACAAACAGTCATTCTTGGGAAATGTGTGGAATAAGTTTTTTTTTTTATGGATTTAGGTAATCTCCACAACACTGTTGATATGGGAAACTACCAGCGGAGAAGTGCACCAAAGTCATACATTCCATTTCTTTAAGTTCTCCAGCTTTGTGCATCCTTGAACGCACACATTAAATTTTTTAACACCTGTACGTTGGGGTTGGGTAATTCAGCGAATATATGGTCCATTGACGATGGGCTGAATCCATCGCCGGTTGGGTATTTGGGGTCAATTTTTGGGGCGATATAGAGACTCTTGCCTCTCATTGCCGATCGCCAATGGGTGGGCTAACGACGGTCGGTTGGAAAATTTGAACACATCACCCAACTCCACTGTGCAGTATAGAAAAGGCATCATGTATGGCAAATGAGTTAAATAGTGTGAGTCAAACATAATAATTTGTGAGTGTTTGTGACACTTTCGAAATCAAAATCATAACAGTCTGTTTTATTATCATCATGCAATCGCTGGCGTGTGTTAGTGCGTGTGTGTGTGTGTGTGAGCGATCATCAGAACTGTAGCTTGTCTGCAGCTAATCTCAAAGACTACTGGACCGATCAGCCTAATTTTTTCATTTGTGTACACTCATGACGGTATGATGAAGGACCTATGTGCTTCACAATTTAGCAAAAACCCTGAAAAACCTTTTTTTTTCTACGGCTCCACAACAGCCGACAGGCATTATGTTTTCAGGTCATCCCACTTGTGAATGTGATATCTCAAGAACACCTTGAGGGAATCTCTTCAAACTTGGCACAAATGACAACTTGGACTCAAAGATGAACTTACTAGATTTTGGTGGTCAAAAGTCAAAGGTGACGTCAAAGGTGACACTTAACACATGTTAGGATAAAACTTTAGAATTCATACATTAATTATGATGAAATTTCAGACAAATATCTCAAAGGATAAAATGATGAGGTGATGACATTTTATATCCAAAAGGTCAAAGGTCAGTTTCACAGTTAAATCATAATGTTCAGCTCCCTCCTCTGTCCTCTGTCCTAAAAATAGTCTCTAAGTGAAGACAGCATGTTTCTCAATGGAAATTATTAACTGGAATCACACATGTATAGTGAGAACCTCCACTTCACTATTAAATTCAGTCTTCTGCAGACATTATATGAGTCTGTACAGATGTGGATATAATAAACTGTAACTTGACTGGTTGGTGGAGACACACAAAGACAGTCATTCTGTTTTTAACTGCTCTGTGTGGCCATTGACAGCTGACTTCTCACTCTTAAACTTCTCAAACTTCGGTTTGAAATCTTGTTTCAGCTCAAGACAACGTATGTGGGGGTCATGCTAATGTTGCCAGAACTTTGCAAATCTCCGCTGGTTGCATTTGCCAGTTGTGGAGGCATTGCAGTAGGTGCTTCACCATCTGTTGCCTTGCGGGGATCCGCACTCTCTTCCAATTTTAAACTAGAAGAAAATTAGCCCTACAACTAAATAAATCAACAACAACTGAACCATTTGCAAGTCTCCTGCAATAAATCAGAGAACAATAAATCAAACGCACCCTTCCAGGCACTGTGTACGTTTAGAAAGTAAAGATGCACACCTGCGCCGTTATTATGACAGAGTTTCTGCCAGAGTCGTCATTTCACTTACTGACTTAATGGGATTTTTGCAAGAAATGATTGGCAACCCAAACCCCACCACCTGATATCAGACAGGCAGCTCCAGCAGAAGTTGACGTCAGCCGAAAGCAACTAAGCAGGTTTGGAAAGACAGCGGGGTTCCCTCCTGCAGGGATTAAAAACCCCACACCTGTGCAGGGCGCAAACACAATGGAACACTTTGTAAGCAGTTTATGAGATAAAAGATCTGACCTTATGGGATCGTGACAGGTTCTTGTTACCTATGTCGGTTTCAGCTGACGGCTGATGTTCTCTGAAACTTTGGGCCTATTTTCACCTCTGAGCTCCACTAACCAGCAAAGATACAAGCAATAAAAGTACAAGCTTCATTTATGTTTCTTGGGTGTGAAGATATCTATACAACAGCCATACATTTCTAGAATGTGCAGATCAAATACCACAAATGTCTGCTGAATGTTAGCTTAAAGCTATAGTTGGTAATCCTGTTCAGAAACACTTTTTGTTATACTGGGTGAAATGGTCCTTCCATCCTGAGAGTAGTCAATACATTAGGTATTCAGAAAAAGGAACGAAAAGAATCAGACCTCTGTGTCAGCTGCAGGCCTGTAAAAACTCTGACCAATCCCTGCCATTCGGTCCGAATGGAAAGGAACCAATCAGATGCCTTCATGTCTCGTGCTGCTCCCGCCCCCCTCTGTCCCTCCCTCCTCCCCGTGCGCACTCATCACGTTTCACCGTTGCTGGAAATATTCCTCATCAGAAATACCAAGTTAGCAGGAGAATAAGCTCATAAGAGTACTATAGCAGAGAAAATGCAGCCAAAATACCACTTCCAGCGTTACTTGTAACAGCTCACCCTGCTAAACAGGCAAAGAAAAGAAAGCCAGAGGCAGAAAAAGGCTGTGACGAAAAAGGCTCTGGATAAAGCTAGAGGACAAACCAGAGTCAACATCGGTGCAGCCTTTGAGCGGTGGAGACAACTGAAGCATCTGAAGGGCCTGAAAAGTGATGCAGAGGTTGCTGTGTTTCTGTTGGACAGGTAATTATTTGTTTTGCTTCTGGGGGATTTGTTATTTTCATGAAATATCTAACATTTGCCAACTTAGCTGCTTTTGTAGCTCGTATTAGCCCAATGCTAACATTAGCTTCTCTGTCAGTGTAAGCCAGTGGTCGGTACATACTGCTTATCTAACTTATAGGATCTGTGCATCATGCACGGAACATTGAGCGTTTTTACTCGACGTGGGGCGTGGTTTTGGACGGAGCACTGACGGGAGGGGGAGGAGGTGGTGGAGCTTAGAGGACGTGCCACTTTCAAATCTTGCTAGCTCTCCAACATTACCAACTATAGCTTTAAAAAAATCAATATAGTATCCTATAGTATGCAGCAGCTAATTAAATGTTTTCCCATGTGTTTCTGTGTGGTATGTTATTTTTAAAAGCATCGCTCTCTTGAGCTACTGCAGTCTAGAAAGTGTTGTTCATCACTTCAGTCACTTTTCAGCCATCTCAAGTTCCTCCCACAACTACAAATTGGACATCACAGACTACAGAAACATTTATCTGAGGAAGAAATTATCTCATTAGCTGAGATAAACCCTAGCAGGTGGAGTCATGTCAAATTTTCTTAGCCCCTGGAAAAACTAAATTGCTTAGAAAAGAACTTTGTTCAGGACAGAAATTAAGAAATAACTAACTAATAAATTACTTCAGAGAGAGACCTATTGGATTTTTAAATGTGATGCTCTGGTGTATCCAGGTCTTAATGAGGAAATAGATTTCAAACTTTATTTGTAAATTGGTTTAACTCTTAGCTAATAAAGTCTTTCTAAACTTCATCCTTGGCTCTGTGCAAGTGTGCCTGAAGTTAGCTTAGTGGCTTCCCCTTTTTTAATGAGTTGACCAGTTTGACTTCAAGAGCACTTTGTATTCACCTGGAGTTTCTGTAATTTACTTTTTCTTGTTACAAAGTAGGAAAGTAGGTAAATGTAGTTTATTTTTGATTCACTCCGGGATTCATATTTGATTTCTCCTCTTTATTTTTTACTTTTTTTTAGCCTTCCAAACTGTGGACCCTGCCCACTGATAATTAGCTGAACCAACGACATTTCAGTTTCCCAAACAGGACTGATGAGGGTTAATTTAAATTTTTCCTTCAGATTAAAATGCTGTCACACATACACTGTGAGTAACATTTCCGTGAAAAGTGCCACGCTTCACCGCGTTTAGCAAAAGTCACATCAGGTAAGTCCTGATCAAACCACTGTTAGAGCTGCTGAGCTTTCAAACAACGTGTGAACTCGCCTTTGTCAGACAAGCGAGTGACACTTTTTGTCTGCGTCTGCCTCGGAGGGGATGTGATGCAACTTCAGGAGACTCAAAAACAACACAGAGCTGAAAAATCAAAGAGGCCGGGCGTTTGCTCAAACGAGCCGTCCTGCCTCGCTGACAGACGAGGTGCTTCAGTGAAGGAGCCGTGAAAATGTCTTCGGTTTGATGTCACTTCTCTGGTGTCACTCACAGACGCACAAACACACGTTCAGATATGCTTCAAAATGGCCTCAGCGTTGTTACCTTTGTGTGCAGAAGCCAAAGCTTCTGGGCGAATGTGAACAAGCTCCCCAGCTGCTCTGCCTACGTAAGTGGCTGTGTGTGGTGGATTTCCATTTTATGACTCAAACATAAATTATAGATCGAGATTACAAAACATCACATCACTCACGAGTGATGAGTAAAACGGAGCTGAAAACACGTGTTACCACAGATAAAACCCAACAACATCAATTGTTAGAACACAAGTATATGAATATTTTTCGCTCTCCGGAGGTCTGTTGTTGTTGCTCAGCTGGGACAAGACAGCTGGCCCTTGCGCTGCGCCCTCACATCGGATCCCCTTATTACAGAGAATCCCAGCAGTAATGGAAATAACCTGTCGTCCCGGGCCAGGTAGCTCGACAGGCCCATAAATCAAACTGGTGTTTGGGGATGCGGGGGTGTCGCGGGGAGAGTGGGTAGAGAGGAGAAAAAGTAGGGTAAAGAGACGCAGGGAGGAGTTTCCTGTGCTTGTTGACAGGCTCAGACGAGGCTTGAGCAAACAGGCTCTTCAAGGTGTGAGGAGCTCAGACAGACGAGTAGGCAGACAGGTAAGTCGGTAGACGGGTTAGAGGTAACGGGACTGGCTGAGAAACCTTCATTTGCAGCACATGAAAATGAAAAACACCCTAGCAACAGCAGCATTTATCTACATTTTGCAGTGTGCTGCACTCTGGCTCTCTGCTCCAGTGTGTGAGGGGTAAAATCAAAGGGACAGTTCACCCAAAAATGAAGATTCAGTCATTATCTACTCACTCAAAGGTCGGGTTTAGGTTTTTTCTTCCAAACGGTTGATAAGAATGTTAACCAATAAAAAACAATGAAAAAACAAAAAAAAACAAAACATGAAATGCTTCCATACTGCTCGTCTGGTGTAATCCAAGTCTCCTAAAGCCACAACACTTAGTTGAAAGACGTCATCTACATCATGTTTAGTCTAAATCTTAACCGTAGATCTTTAACTTGGAGCCACGTGTGTCGTGTGACGGTGTGCATGAAAAAGTGAACAGCATGTTGGGGCTTTAGGAGGCTTGGATTACACGAGACGAGCAGTATGGAGGCATTTTATCTTTTGGTTTTTCTTTGGTTGTTTTTTGACAACTAGTCATCTTTCATTCTGCAGCACTGTTTTGCTGTGAAAGGCCAGCAATGTTTTGTTTTTTTTTTGATGAACTATCCCTTTAAAGGAACAACCTGGTAGCTCAGTTGGTAGAACATATAGAGACGAGCGGACTGTGCTGACGCAGGGCTGTGAGCACTAAACAGACACACACACACACACACACACACAGACAGGCAGGGGGAGAGAAATCCTGCCCCAAAGATTATCACACCGGGCGATTTTTTAAAAC
>JAJHUR010138347.1:0-15391 GCA_027495735.1 Lutjanus campechanus
AAAAAAAGACATTAGATGAAAATGACTAAAAGATGAAACAAGACAAAAAAACAACGTAAAAAGATGTAACAACACAAATATGACGTTACAAGATGTAACAAGATGAAAACAACATAATAAATAAATGCTTAATATCTTATAAATTCTTCACAATAAAACTGACCTCTTAATTATTTAAAAGCTTTCTTTATGAAGCAGAAAAATCAGGAAATGTTGGGTTTTCAGCAGCAGTAACTTAACACAACTCCTATACAGCAGGAAGTGAACATGAAACAGTAAAATAAAGCAGATACCTGAAAGCGATGCACAAGAGAAACTAAACTTCAAACCACAGAGATTCAGTTAGAAGCAACAAAAGTACTGAGAGGAGGGGGATGGGTTTGGGGAACAGGAGGAAAGAGAACATACAGTCGCACAATTTTGTCCCCCAAGCTTTGGTGCTCAGCCCCCCACTATTACCTACATGCTTCCTCTTGGTCATGTCATACACTGTCATGGCCTCCGTTTCCACTGTTATGCTGACAACTCCCAGCTCTACATCTCCACCAATTCCATTACTGCTGCCACTCACTCTGCCTTCACAACCTGCCTCTCTGATATAAAAGCCTGGATTTTTTTTTATCTGGACTGGCCCTTCAGTTCATTTCTAATTTTCCTGGACAGGTGTTTTCAGCTTGAACGCCACTCTTTCTGTGTTGATTTCATTTGACTGTTTCCCATTTCACCTCTGACATCGATGAACTGATCCACTTGATGGGGCAGGTGACACTAGTCAGCAACCAGACAGACAGCACCGGAGTAATCCCACCACAGATGAACAAATGTAATACTCATGTGTGGTAAACATTTACTCCTAAGAGCCAACAGATGGAATGTGAAGATTGGGATTTGAACCAGGGACTTCTTGTAACACAGTATGCGTTCAGCTAAAGGGCCAGGCCCATTTGTGAATGGTCCTGCAACTGTATCAGTGTGTTAAAGTGATGCTACTGCCACTAACTGTAATAATGATGATAGCAATAGCAGTAATAGCAAGATATGTCACTGTAACTTGGTGTTGGCAGGTTGGGTGTGCTTTGGCACAAGACCGGAGATGGTCCATCTTTGGTGCGACTTGGCTCAGCTTGGAGCATTGTAAGTGGTGATGGAAATGCAAATCAATGCCGCCTGTGTGGTGAGCCTGCCCACAAAATTACCCAAACAGTGAAAATAGAGCCATTAATCTTGTTTGAAAAATTCACATCTTCTTATCTTCTGGCTTTGCATAGTGCACGTGCAAAATGAGATGAGGTGACAGATAAAAGAGAGAAAGAATGTAACTGACCATGTTTTTAAAAGTGTGATGTATACTGGTATCTGTGTGTGTGTGTGTGTGTGTGTGTGTGTGTGTGTGTGTGTGTGTGTGTGTGTGTGACAATATGTTCTCTAGCCTGAAGGGCATACTTTTCTTTGGCTGGTTTCATCTCCTAAGTGA
This sequence comes from Lutjanus campechanus, assembly GCA_027495735.1. Lineage (NCBI taxonomy): Eukaryota > Metazoa > Chordata > Actinopteri > Lutjaniformes > Lutjanidae > Lutjanus > Lutjanus campechanus. The sequence continues at coordinate 1,475 of JAJHUR010138347.1, forward strand.
TGTCACCATCCTCTCTCCATTTACTCTCTATCTCTCTCTACATCTCTTTCTTTCTTTCTCAATCTCTCTTTCAAGCCAACACCTCTAACACCGCAGCTATCACCTCTTATCACTGACAAACTGCCATAAAGAGAGTGTGGGATAATATCGGAGTATTTCTTGTTCATACACATCACTCTGTATCTCCTCTACTCTGTGTGTTATCTTGTCCACACACTCATCTATCTTCTGGCTATTTTTGTCTTCTTTTAGCTCCCTGCGTCTCATTTTTCCCCTCCCTCCACCTTATTTTTCCAGCTCACTCCTTCCTTTGGCCTCTCGTTCTGTCGTAAAAAAAAAAAGCGCTTCACTTGAGTTAAATCATTACACCCCTCTCTTTGCGTTTCTTTTCTCCTTGACCCCCAAGTGGTTTCCTCCTGATTTCTTGGATCAGCATTTTATTCCCCAACGTTGTTCGCTTCCCTTTTGTGAGGGGCAGAGGGTGGGGTTGAAGTGCCAATCCCACAATCCCTCACTCCAGGGGTTGGGGGGGTTGCAAAAGAGTGGACTTCATCATCGGTGGACTGTCCTTCAAGAATCACTTCCTCCTTCTCAGAACCTGAGTCAGCACCGGATCACCTTTAGAGAGAAAGGTGTTAATGGACTCTGTTCATTTCCGACCACTTCAGACCAACGAACCACAACTGCAGAGAGCAGGGTGACACACACAGACATGCACAGAATCATGCACACGCACAGACACACACACAACTAAGTAGCACTCCACTAAAGCACAAAGTATAGCACATGAACGTATCAATCACAGCCCTTCACAACAAGCAGCAGCAGATGAATCAAACATGCCAACGCTCACAATGGACACAAAAGACTGACACAAGCTGGAGCATTAACATTGAGTGCATTATCACACAGCTAATTCCCTGATTTGGTACAGCCAAGGACATTTACCTGATTTGGCAGATGATTCTAAAGCAGCCGCCATTATCCTAATCACTTTTTGTGTAAATGTCTCTAAAAGCAGGTTCATTTAAAACACAAAGTAGCAAACATGGAGGGTAAGTTTAACTGAAAGGTTCATTAGGAGCTTTGTAATAGTTTAGAGCATTTTTTATGATATTTTAGTACCTCCATTCCAACAAGAATGTCAGCAGCATGGCTCAAAGGATGGCAGTGTCAGTGAGTGGGGTGGTCGGTCCGTTGATCCTGACTTTTCCTCTAGTGCATGGGTCTTCAACAAGGGGTCAGTTGTTTGAAAGTAATTTGTCCCCCAAAACTGAGATATATCTGATATTATTAGCAAAGATAAATTGTCCTGTTCATTAAAACAAACAAATAAACAAAACAAAAAAAACATTTAATTTACAGAACAATGACAAAATGTTACTCAGGAGTCCTCATGCGATCATGTCAACTAGCTAACCTACTAAATCACTGTGCGGCACTGCATCATCCCCCCCCCAAGACTGTTCTGCCACAGTCCGCCCTACTGTGCTGTGATGTGGGCTGTGTGTGTGTGTGTGTGTGTGTGTGTGTGTGTGTGTGTGTATAGACTGGCACTCTAGAGAAGTTTAGCAAGCCCACTGTTGTAAGATGAATGGATCAAAAACAGGAGTTTCACCCAGCATACTGGTGTTTTTGTTCCATGTGAAGCTAAATGTCAATTTTAACCTTTTCTTTAGACTAAGTTGACTTATTACTTTCAATTTTCAGTCAGTTTCAGTTTGGTCAGGTTTTGTCACAAAAACCATGTGGGTAGGTTCAGGCAAGAAAAGTATGTGGTTACGTTTGAATAAGAACACTACATGGTGAGGTTTAGGCACAAAAACTATGTGGTAGGTTTGGGCAAGAAAAATACATGGTTTACCAAAAAATCATGGTTTATGGTTAAACAAGACCCTCACAACATTAGAAAGGCTCTCTGGCAGTTACATGGACACTTCATTGAGGAAACCAGACCTAGCCAATCACCACACAGTAGGGTGGGACGAAGCAGAACCGTCTGGGGGGGGATAAAGCTGTGGCACCTATCCATTACAGTGAACTAGTTAGCAACGAATTATTGAAACACATTTCCAAATAGCTATTTTATTATTACAAACACTCTTGTCAAACACAATGGAGTTTTTTGTAACTTGATAAGCAAGAGACTCTGACAGACCCTCCACCTCAGAAACCACCGGAGAAAATGCAGATGTGGAGGCTAACGTGGCTAATATTAGTCATGCTACAGTGTCAAAGACACTGTAGTGCATCATGATAAAGTGCCCTCTAAAGTGCCTTTTCTGTGGCAATATGCAAAGTGCCCTTCAAGTGGACAAAACATTATAAAGTGCTCTCTAGAGTGCCATTCAAGTGGACAAACCATGATAAAAATGCCCTCTAAAGTGCCCTTCTACTGGAGAAAATTAAGTAAAGTTCCCTTCAGAGTGGACAAAACATGACAAAGTGCACTCTAGAGTGCCCATCAAGTCAACAAAACATGATAATAGTGCGCTCTATAGTGTCCTTCTAGTAGACAAAATGTGATGAGGTGCCCTTCAAGTGCACGTCCCTGCCCCTCAGACAGCCTGAGACCGCCTATGTCTGAGTAATGAAAGAATAAGCAACTAAATTACTGAGAAAAGATGAGTTTAATTTTGATCCAAAGGCCTCAGCAGGGTCAGGCTGTCAGCAGGGAGGTTATTCCAGATGAATACTCTGATAGGAGACGGTCCTGCAGGCTGCCCATGAAAATGAGATCTTTTCATGCAGTGTGTGTATCTGCTGCTGTGCTTGTACATCTGCCTGTCTGTGTGTCAATCTGCTACACATCATCTCAACATTGTTTGTTATTGACAACCTGTCTGACCTACAGGGCCCTGTGTGCTCGCAGCAGACAGTTATGTAAATATAGTGTAGTGGCTCTGTAATAGTGTCTTCCTCACCTTTAAACAGGAGGGCGGCTCACTCCATCTAGCAGCTGTCACCTCGCTTGATGGATCGTCACTGCTTCTAGTTTTAATGGAGAGTTTTAGCAACACTCTAAAGGTGACTGACATCAAAATGCACAATCAAAAAATTAAAGAAGAGCTGCATCTTTAATTTTGGTTTGTCCTTGAGCACAACTGGGTAAACTCCATCTGCTAAAGAAAAACATGTTTATCTGTGACATGCTAAAAATCTGTAAAAGTGTAACAGTATTATTAAAGAGTCAAAGAGGTGCCTAAAGTATGCACATTATTTACTCAATGAAAGTTTGTGTAAAAAAAATATTCATTCAACTTCTTCACTGCAGTAGAAGTGAAAACGTACAGGCTCTGACATGTACTCAAAGTATAACAATAAAAAGTCCTCTGAAGGACATTTCTGGCTCCGTGCAAAGAGAACCTCACCTTTTTTCTGAAGCCGAATCAAACTTGTGTCTGATTTGTCTGTTGTTGTTTTCTTCATGTTACGTCTTCTACATCGTTTTTGTTTTGTTACAACTTTCAGGTCCTTTTGATTGGGTTACGTTGTCTTCATCTTGTTGCTTTGGTCTTGTTACGTCTTTTAAGTCATTTTTGTCTTGTCATGTCTTGTTACATTGTTTTTGTTTGGTTCTGTTGTTCTCATCTTGTTACATTGCTTTGATCTTGTTGCCTCTTTTAAGTCACTTTTGTCTTGTTACATTGTTTTTGTTTGGTTTTGTTTTGTTTGGTTTTCATCTCTTCATCTCGTTATGTTGTTTCTGTCTTGTTGCGTTGTTTTCATTTTGTTACATCATTTTCATTTGTTACAGCTTGTTACCTCGCTTGGGTCTTGTTTTGTCTTTTAAGTCGTTTTGTCTTGTTATGTTTTTGTTTGGTTATATCGTTTTCATCTTGTTACACTTTGTCTTGTTATGTTGTTTTCATCGTTACATCTTGTTATGTCGTTTTGGTCTTGTTATGTATTGTTACTTTGTTTTCATCTTAATACATTGTTTTGATCTTGTTATGTCACTTTGGTCTTGTTACAGTACGTCTCTACATCGTTTCTGTCGTGTTATGTCGTTTTTGTTTGGTTATACCATTTTCATCTTGTTATGTCATTTTCATTATACAGTATACGTCATTTTCATCTTTTGTTGTCTTTGTCTTACGCCTTTTACGTTGTTTTCATCAAAGTATTTGCACTTTGTTTCTTCCCACCTCTGGTCAGTTATCTGTAGAGCTACAGCAGCAAAAGGAGTTGTCATGAGTGTAACAACAGAATAACAATCATAAGTATAAGTTTATAGTGGGTATAGGTACACTTGCATGAATATGATTGGATGATACTAGTCAGCTGGTAGCCACATGTCTGTAAATGAGCCAGTGAACCATAAAAGAAACAGTTGATGCCTGAAGAAAGATTTCCATTCCTTTTTCCCATAGACAATGTCACATGACTTACAGTCGGAGCAGTAATATGGCTTGTGATGGAGCAGGGAGCCGACCTACAGATCACAGGCTGAACTTGACCTTTAATCTTTGGTTCTACAGTGAAGGTCAAGCTGGGTGCAGCATGTGCAGTTTAAATTATTTTTATTGTGATGTTGGTTAATCAATAACTATTAATACCAGCAGACCATGGCCAAAGGCAGTCAGGTTTGGAGCTCAAATTGGGACAATGTGCTTCTATTCCCATGCTTATGAATATTAAATTCCATTTCTGCCACACTCTGCCAATAGATCTCCTAATTCGTACACACTGGACCTTTAATGCAAGGTACAGATTTTGAAGTGAACACAGTTTATTATATCTGAAGTGAATATGTGCAGTTTTGCAAAGAACTCCTCTCATGTCTGTTCAGTCCTCTAACAGAGAGGCATTTTTCCTTATTGACTGAGCGATGAAGTTACCTTCACCTCTGACCTCTGTGGCAGGAATGGATAAAGCGTGTGGACACTGTACATCTGAGGACAGTGTCTCAGTGAGCCGCTGGGCTCCATTGATTTTTAATCTTCTAAAGCACTGTGTCATTATTGCAATATAAACAAGCGTCCCCTGTTTTTCCTTGATGATCTCTCTAATGTTTATTGACAATAAAGGCAGATTGAGTTTGTGTGGATTCCAGTGTCCCCTCCGTCCATCACGGCGTGTCCGTTGGTGTTACTCTATTAGATGGATGGATGGACCATCACTTATGTGTGCACGCAGATACATACACCACATTCACATCCACACACTGCTCCACACACACACACACACGGCTGTGGCCGACCTCTGCTTCGTTCCTCAGCCCCTCTGTGCTGAGAGCCCGGCTCCTGCCAGCAGCAGCACTTTAGGGTTAATAAATGAAGCCCAAATGGGTTTGACCTCCACAGGAGACACAAAGCGATGAAAAATGGCACTTTGACACAGCACGGATACAGGGCCTATCACCGTATGCCGACCTTGATATTTTAACCAAGTGCTTTGTGAACCGTAATTGACTTTCCCCTCTAAAATCCATCCTCTCCTAACAATCAGATCCTTCACATCCCTCTGTGTCTCATATGTTGGAGAGGCCAGATTGATGTTACTGTTCATACTAATGTTGTCATGCACTATACAGGCCACTACATACATCAAACCCCGAGGGAGGCGCGCAGGAGCCCATGTGTCAGAACTGTGCACGGTGGCTTTCAGTTCACCCCTACAGTAGCTTTTCATACTGGAGACAGTGATGAAGAGGGAAGCCAATAATTTAGCTCAATAGAATGGTATCGATATTTTGTGTAAAGGTAGAAAGTTTGAATCACTTTGCTGATTCAAACTTGTTTCATCCACTTCAGTTAAAAGCCTTGTGATCATACATTTGTTCATTTGTTCACACTGCCATTCAAACACACATCAGTAAGTTGTTAGCTGCTGCACTTTTATCCGGTTCATTACATATCTATCTGTTTTTAAAGGGCTCTTTTCCCTGATAACATAGGTATAAAAATGTGCAGTTATAAATCCATTTTTAATGAACATTTTGTCCCTTTAAAGTTGTGTCCTAGATTTCCATCAACCTCAACAAATATCTAATTTAATCAGGCATAAAAAGCGTTAGCTATACCCCAAGGACCCCTGTCTCACTTCTTGGTTTAACAAAGGCAGGAATAATGCTCAAGCGCTAGTAAACTTTCTATTTTTAGATAAATTCATCACATAATATTGCTATCAGAATTGTCTCAACCATAACATGTCGACTCTGTAGCCCTTCTAAATCAAAGATAAATAAGAATTATGGTTTAAAAATGTGTAGCTTGATAAAAAATTAAAGGGAAAGTACACCCAAAAATGAAAATTCAGTCACCTTCATGCAATTGAGGGTCGGGTTTATTTTGTTACATCACAAAACACTGGTAGATTTTGCAAAACTGTTTTCCTGTGAAACTCCATCAAACAATTGAAGTGAATGGTGACCAGTTTTGAAATGTAAAAAAACAATTGGAAAAAAAAACATAATATGCCTCCTTACTGCTTGTCTGGTGTAATCCAAGTCTCTTAAAGTCCCGACATGCCATGTGCACACTATCACACCACACATACCCAGTTCAGACAGTGTTCATGTGCAGGTGAACGTGGCTCCAAGCTGAAGATCTACAGTGAAGATTCAGGCTAAAAACATGGTGTAAATAACATTTTTTTAGTCAACTTGGCATGTTGGGGCTTCAGGAGACTTGGATTACACCAGACGAGCAGTATGGAGACATTTTGTTTTTATTCTGTTGTTTTTTTACATTTGAAAACTGGTCACCATTCACTTCCATTGTTTGTGAGATTCTGCAACACTGTTTTCCTGTTAAACTCCAGCAGTGTTTTGTGAACTAAAAAACTAAACCTGACCTTCAATCAACATGAGGGTGAATAGATCATGACTGAATTTTCATGTTTGAGTGAACTATCCTTTTAAGAGAACTCTGAACAACTTTAAAAAATAAAATGGCTGCTCACTATGACTATGCCATGAAATGAAAAAATGTAACAATTTGTCATCACCCTAAGACATCAACTCTGTCAGATTTTCCATCTTGACTTCTACATTACATAAAACATTTAATTACAGGTTGGCCTGTTACAAGGTTTAATAGCCAAGAATTAGATCTTTTGAAATATAATTGATTATTTGGAGTGGCGCTTTAAGGTTAAACTCCCATCAACCACCTCTCAGCAGCAGAGTTGTCACAACATAATGTTTCTGTGGCTTTTAATAAGAACAATCCAACAAACTGTATATGAGCGCTGAGCTGGCAACTGTACTTTCACTGTGAGGTAAAATGATACTGCAATGCTCAATGATGCTAATCTTGGAGATTCTGTGGGAAAAAATAATAATTTGTTCGTGTACTGAACACCTACGAGTCCAACAACTGTGGAATAATGTGAGCCAGCACTGTTTCTGCAGAGTCATTGAGCGTGGTTGTATATTTAAGACAGCTGACTGACCTGATGTTCTGTACAGTAGATCAGCGCAGCACTGAGAGCAGAGAGGTTGATCAGTGATGAGACTGTTATGTGTTTTATCCCATTAACCAAGCAGCGCTGCAGCCACACTAACTACACCTGCATCAGATGGTTCACTGGTGTTTCCACTGCTCCTCTACAAGTCAGATGACTTCTTCTCACCGTCACTCTCTTGGTTTATTCAGGCATAATTAAAGACACAGCCACCTTATAAAAACTCGATACTTCTAAACTCAACATGAGCTATTTAGATAAAGTTCAATTCCTCTCATGCAAACATCCACTGGGCCATAACGGTGGCTGCGAGCCTCCTAATGGGCTTTGTTATCGAGGCAGGATGGATGGTGATGGTTACTGTTTCACACTGGAACACAGCTAGGGCATGGAGGGGGCTATAATTCTCATGATAATTGGGTTAATACCTGTCATGATATCCCCTATTACCACAGCAGTAAATAGAGGAGAGGTAGGAATTATCGTTGTTAATTAGAAAACATGTAGATCAGCAGCATGAAGAGGAACTGTATATCTCAGCTTAATGCTGAGCAGAGATCACCTTTATTGTTATGGCCACATGAATGGGTCCAGCTTTTATGTGTGTGTGAGTGCGAGTGTGTGTCATACCAAGGAGGTACATCATACTTTTTTGTGGTGCTATTTGTGTGTACATCTGTGTTTATATGCATTAAAGTGTCTCTACACATGTGAGAACCTTTGAGTTCCCTTACAGATAAAACAAATGAATTTCACATAGACCAAAACACATGGTCACATGGGATCCCATGTGACCACATGCTCATCATTCTGCACATCTTAAATTTATTACTATTATTGTTGATTTAATGTAATTAAAATATAATTCAATTTGCGCAGGGAAATATGAAAACTAGTGGGATTAGATGTGAACCCCATGAAAATTCCTGTAAATACTCGTGTGAAACCAATGGGGACTACATGTGAAACCAGTGACTGTAAATAAACATGGACGACACCTCTCCACTTCTTGCAATGAAAATGAAACCAAAATACCCCAGATACAAGCGCCGCCATCTTGCGGTGATGACATTGTTTAGAGTCAGAGTCTGCGCAGTAGTGACCAGTGTTGGAGCCATGGCTTCCCGCCCTCACAGCTGGCTGACTCCATCGCGAGCAGAGCTCAGCTCAGCTGTCTATTAACACTGGAGAGGTAGGATTTATAACTTGTGCTGCAATCAGCCACCAGGGGGAAACCAAGATGCTTTGGCTTCCTATTTCATGTGATCCTGCCCACTTCTAATACAGGGCATTGCTGGATTACAAAACGCAAGTAAATTCCCATATGAAACCTATGAGGTTACATGGTTATGGGATTATATGCAAAACCATGGGATTACACGTGAAACCCATATAAATTTTAATGTGAAATGTATGGGATTACATGTGAAGCCTATACTCATGTCCATGTGAAAACTATGGATTTACATGTGAAACCCATGTAAATCCCCATGTGAAACCTTTGGGATTGTATTTGAAACCCTACTAAATACCCATGTGAAACCCACACAGATGTGTGTGGGATTACATGTGAAACCCAGGTAAATTCTCATAAGAAATCAATGGGATTACATGATTATGGGATTACATGTGAAACCCATGTACATTCCCATATGAAGCATGTGGAATTACATGTGACACTCTGGTAAATTCTAATATGAAATCAATGGGATTACATGCAAAATGTATGGGATAGCATGTGAATTCCATGCAAATTTTAATGTGAAACCTATAGGATTACATGGGAAATCTACAGGATTAGATGTGAACACCATGTAAATTCCCATGTGAAACTTGTGTAATCATCATGTGAAACCTGTGGGATCACATGTGAAACCAATGTACAGTAAATTCTGTGCACATTTTGCTGAGTGTACGTGAGCTGTGGCTCTGTGTTTGTGTGTCGCAGTGCACTGCAGATTGTGTGTAACATGTGCACGACCGCGTTAAGCATGTGTCGGAGTGTGTACATGCATGCGTGTGTCTTCCCGAGCAGGTGTGTGTGAGAATGTGACACGGTGTCTGTCCCCTGTCCTCTTCCCTTTTCTGGGCTGGTTACTCAGGGGGCAGCTATAAAAGGAAAGGGCTCTGTCAGCCTGTGATGTAGCTGGCCGTGTGCTACACACACACACACACACACACACACACACACACACACACACACACACACACAAAAGCTAAGGATAAGGCAGCAAGAGGATATGGGCCAAAGGGCCAGCTGAGTTTACTAAACTTTCACAGGAGACTAAAATAGGCGCTGTCGATTTGTAGGGTTGTAGCATCACTGTGAATGTGTGAGTGTGTAAAAGAGGAAGAGCTGTTTCATTTTCTCATTTTACCCATGAAGGATGAGAACGGTCTTGCTTGAACGGCTGTGATTCTGGGACTCTGACACCGAAGTGGAGCAGAGGGAGCGGGGAAAAGAAAAGAAAGCAGGAAAAAAAAGCGAGACATTTGGAAAAGAGCAGAATAAACAAGAAGCAAAGGGCTGAATGGATGGACGTGTTAAAGTCAGGAAACAAGAAAGAAAACATGATAGCACTCCCCGGGGGACGGCCGGTGGGACAGGGAGGGAGAGGAGGAGGGGGAGGGATGAGATGGAGTCGTTGAGGGAGTAACAGGTTACAGGGTGGCTGTTATCAGCCAAGTGATTGCTGTTAAATTGACTTTTGTTCCCCTGGCTGTGATGAGACAGAGTGGATGTTCCCACCCTCTATTCTTTCTTCTTCTCTTTTTCCTCTCTCCTCCTCTCAACCTCAGCATCTTCACCCTCCTCTTCCTCCTCCTGTCGGTATTCCACATTAGACCTTAGGGGGGGGGGGGCAATCACTCATGCATGAAGAAGACAGTTTGACTGATACCAGACCTTCAGCAGCCACACAGCACATTCCCCTCAGAATGTTAATGCCTCCATCTCGCTGCTAACGCCTGCATGTGCCAAGGAGGAAAGAGGGTTGAGGGGGCAGAGCGCAAAGCAAACTGCTTCTTAATAATGCCCATGTAACCTTGTCCCCAGGTGATTCTGCGCCGCACAAACTACAATTCAATGCAACGGAGGAGGAAATAAAGGAAAATCATCAATCGGTGGGAAATGTGTGCATCACCATCTCCATCAAGCAAATGGAAAGATTTCATTACCGCTTTTCAATTTCCAGCAACACCACGTTCACTCCAGTCTGTTATTGCAGTGAAAAACACATTATAGCATTGTCAATACATGCAGCTGTGCAGGAGACACACAACTACGTCCTCCAATACTTTCACTGCTTCTGTCAGAAACAGCTAAAGCCATAACCTGGATGTAGTCTTTGTGACATCACACATAGGTTTCTGAAAAGCCACTCTGAAGTTCAGTGTGCTGGTTCTGGCTGATGCCGTCTTGGCAATGGCCGACTCAGTTAATTTCCAGCTAATCAAAAAACAAAAAACAAAACAAGAGGTGTAATGTGGGTGGAGTTGTGGCGAGCCAAATTGAACAGCTGCATAGAGGCTGCCCACCTGTGACGGGAATCACCTGTCACCCATAGTGTGCATGTCATTAAAGGGATAGTTCACCCAAACATGAAAATTCAGTCATTATCTACTCACCTTCATGCCGATTGAAGGTCAGGTTTAGTTTTTTAGTCCACAAAACACTGCTGGAGTTTGACAGGAAAACAGTGCTGCAGAATCTCCAAAACAATGGAAGTGAATGGTGAAAAAAACCCAAAAACACCTCCATACTGCTCATCTGGTGTAATCCAAGTCTCCTGACAAAAAATTCCTGTCCCCATGCAAGAATAATTTCTGATCTTTACTCTGTCATAGGACAGGAGTATTTTTGCACGAGTGGGACGGAACAGGAGTGAAAAAAATACGGATGCAGAAAGTACTAAAATACTGGCTTTGGACTACACATTACGACTCAATGCATCTTTGTTGGACAGAATAAATACATCATCAATACCTCAACAGTGTATTGCTGTCACCATGGCATTAAAAATATTTACAGTTTCTCACATCACACGAGTGATGTGTTAAAGTGTCAAAAAATGCAGTCACGTCATCAATTTACCAGCAAGTGTGCTGGTAAGTGTGTATTTATGGTTGAACCAGAATTAAGACATTTCATGAGGTAAATACCATCCAACAATTAAAATCATACAAAAATGCAAAGTTGGGCTGCAGTTCATCATATTGTTGCTCAGGATAAGTGGGATGGGTGGACTGTCCCAAGCTTAAAAAATTCAATCAGACATTGAACTTTGTATTTTTTCTGTGATGTCCCTCACAATTACTTGTTTTCATGTTGTAACAGCATATGAAGCAAAATATCAGTATAATAATATCGTGTTAGAATGAGAGCTCTCTTGTTTTAATAAAGTACATGCTGTTATAAAAATACAAATTTCTTGTTAAAACAGAATCCTTTGGTATGCAGTAAGTAACACTGAGATAGAAATTCTTGTTTTAACATGAAAACAGTGTAAACAGAATAAGCTCGAATTCTTTCAGTGTTTGACGGCTGATTATCAGTTTTCCTGCAGGGTGAGAGAAGTTAGAGCAGAAGTACCTGGGTAACACTTTCTATGAAGATCACATCTATAATGCATTATAAGCACATTTATTTTAAGACACATTTAAGACATTTTATGCACTCAGAATCACATAGCCAAAGTGAGGCATATAGAGAACCAATCTAAACACAAATGTCATTATTTTTTAGCTATTACACTGTGCAGTCAACAGTTACTTCATTGCCAAGTCATCATAATTGTGTTATAATATCATACAATAATCTGATACAGTGCTGTCATTGCACTTAAAACTCACACAGTCATGCTTTAGAGCATTATTGATGTTCATAAGACATTATTCCATTTCAGAAATTTAGAATTTATATTCTGTTATGACACACCAGAGCTCTTCTCTATGTCTGTGTAAGTTATAATGTTCAGTGTAACTCGGAACTCACATTCTTCTTTCAAACACTGCTGTCACTTCAGCATAGACTTAAGCATTATGAATACTGAACTTGTGATGCATTATGTTCACCACTTATAATGCTTTATAAACATTGTTATAATTTATCATGCATTATGCACGCATTATAAATAAATATACAGTACATTTCGTAATATAATATATTTCACTCATTCTTGAGATTTGGGAAATATATTTGAAAAGATCAAACTCTTAGCTATTGAAGCAACTTGCAACATGCCAACCTCCGAGTGATTAGATTGTTTATTAAATGTAGATGTCAACTCCATCAGATGGAAAATCTGACAGAGTTGACGTCTTATGGAGTTGACAACATGTTAAATATTTTTACTTCGCAGCATAGTTGTAGTGAGCACCTGTTTTATTTTTTAAGGTTTCTCAGAGTTCTGCTAAACAAAATACACATTTTCAAACATAATTCTTATTAGGGGTCTGAGCAGCATCACTCACTGTGGACACCTATTGTTTTTGTTCTGATTATTCTTTCTGTCTCTTTTTCTCATGATTATTTTTTTTTTGCTAAAAGCGTTTGTGCAGCAAAAAAGCGCAAGATGAAAACCCACCCAAATTCCACCCACCAGTCAGGCAAAAAACCTGATTCACTGACCTCGAGGAAAAGTTTTAGCAAGTATCTCAAAAACTGCTCGCCATAGAGCCAACATTTTTCATCATTTTTATCTGTCAAATCATCGGCGTCTGGTCTTCTACTCTAGAAATGTCTTTCTCGCGACCTGCTTGGACCCCATCAAAACCTGCTTGAAGGTCTTATTTAGCAGTGCATTTTAGACATGACCTTCACAGGAAGTGTTCTGTTAGTTGTTATTTGATGGAGTGTGATCATGTGATCATGTTGAAAATGAAAATAAGCGAGTAAATAAGTGAGTATTTATGTGATTCACCTGGATACAAAATTACAATACAATGGAGCTGTTAGTGTTACAATTCAGTGTGGTACTTCTACACTACAGTGTATTGTCATAATTAGCTCAGAGAACACATGTATGCAAACAGAGAACAGCTCTCCACAGCTGTGCGAACAAGTGCAGGAAGTGACTGTACAATCAGCAGCAAACGTACAAACAATAGACAAAGAAACAGAAATGCTGAGCGAGAAGGAAAAGTTAGTGCTGTCAGTCCCGTCATCACTGTGTGAATGTGCGACTCATCTATAATCTCTGCTCCTCTGTTAATAATCGCTGTCTGGAACGTTTCTTAAAGCACAAAGCAGATTTTGACGTCTGCGTTCTCCATGAGACGAGGCGCTCACACCAGGAGGCTGTACCCCCGCCAGTTGGGACAGATCTCCTGCAATGCAGTAAACAGCCAATGCAGATATATACTGCCCCAGCAGCACGCACACACACACACACACACGCATGCACACACCTATAGCTGGATACAGGCACACATATTCTACATGCACTCACTCACTCTCAGGACATGTGCACATATTAAAGACATTTCCACAAAAAGTTTCAAATACAA
>JAJHUR010138352.1:0-45056 GCA_027495735.1 Lutjanus campechanus
CAAGATTAAAAAATTGTATTTTAAAAAAAGAAGACTTTCATGCGTTATCTTTTCATTGGTGATGTCTGCTTAAATGAATATCTGTGCTTGTGTGTGTTTGCCTAGGAGATGACAAGGCCGCGCGAAAAGGCCAAGTGCTGACCCTGCTGGCAGAGCAAGCTCTCCAGTGTCTGGACTTCAAGGCCTCCTACATTCACTGTCAGGACCTCATGGCTGCAGGTATGTAGATGTAGTTAACGGCGAAGTGTGCACTGACACCTGCAGAATAGTTAACATGAAGCTCATTTCTGTCTGTCTGCTTATGATAGTGATAATATTAAAGGAGCAGTATGTGAGACCCTATTGTTCAAAAATGAGTACTGCAGTCCAGGTGATTTTATACATATACAATTAACTTGTGCTTAGTCCGTTAGCTTGATGCAAACATATTATAGGAATTCCCAATGACATGCTAATGGAAATAAGCAATGCAATCGCAGTTATAATAGCTTAACAGACTGATCCACTTTACTTCACATGCATAACATAAAACGACGAGTGTGCTCATACTTGCATCCATATATTTCCTCTGATCTGTGGAAACAAACTAACAGCTGCTGACTTCTCGTTGCCAAGTCAATCTTTTACTTTGGCTTCACAACCTCCGCACTGGCCAGCTACAGCAAACTCAAAGGGTCAAAACTCAGACATCTCTTAATTTCATCCAAATATCTTATTTTATTTAGTTTTTTCTTATGGTGCTAGCTTGACAAGCAGATGCAGTTAAATGTAGCACTTAACTTCAGAAAGTATTTTATTTACTGCCATTATATGCTATATGCTATGCTACGATGATCAGGTGGTATGTTAAAAAAGGCAGGCAAAAATCCCAATAAATTGTAATATAAAATTGCAACGTGTAGAATCACAATACATATATCAATTTGGCACCCAAGTATCATGATAGTTTCAAATCGGGAGGCAAGTGTATCGTCTCAGCGCTAATTCCCTGCAGGTTGCAATGACACTGAAGACGAGAGCAACACAAGCACAGCATTATATAAGCTGATCAGCTCAGGTGAAGCCAGTATTTCAGTATAGCATGTTTATTAAATTTCATGATTTAGTATAGCAAATAAGAGTCAGAGAAACATAATCATGAAGAACAGAAATCGGGTTAAAAACAAAAGACAATGGGCGGATGTTTAGCTCAGTGGGTAGAGCGCCCGCCCCATGTATGGAGGCTATCAGTCCTCTGCAGTGGCCGCTGGTTCGACTCCTGCCTTCGGCCCTTTGCTGCATGTCATTCCCTTTCTCTTCACCCCCTTTCCTGTCTACTCTTCAGCTATACTATCAAATAAAGGCATAAAAGCCCAAAAAAATATTAAAAAAACAAAAAAACAAAAAACAAAAGACAAAAACAAAAGTAAACAGAACAAATTAAACAAAAACATATTGGACTTTATGTGAGGACAAAGCTTCCCCTAAACTTTCACTTTCTTCCACTGAATCTTAACAGAGGCCTATCTCGATGACAAAACTCCACCAGAGTCACTGTCATAAAAATGATTTTTTTTGTCCCCCCTTAAAATGTTTTGCACTCTGTTTTGCTCCTTGTCAACTCTTAGTTTGCTCTTCTTGAGAATAAGGAAGCACTGAACCATGTAATGAATGCAGTATCATGACCTTGAATCATAGAGGGGACTGTGTTGATCGATAGCAAAGGGTTCCCAGACTCACATAGTGTCTCAAATGCAGCACTATCAGATATAAGATACACTGGTATTAAATCGAGATACAGTATATCTTTTTTTTTTTTTTTTGTAATATTGAATTCCCACTTAATACTTCATCAACAAACCTGAAAATCAGTCTGGAAATTATTACTCAGAAATTTTGAGTCCACATGTATTTAACACAGCCTGGTAGTTCCCTGTACCCCAGTTGACCAGCTAGCTTGCATAGTTGCTGGTCTAAGGTAGCGTCCATGTGCAGAAATCACTGGCTGAAGACTATTAGTTTGATAAAAAGTGATGACACAGCAAGCTGGAACATTACCATAAAATCAAGCAGGGCAAACAACATGAGCCGTCAACCAGACAGGTTTTTAAAAAAATCACATTCTACTCTAAAGGGGAGAGTATACTTCAAACAACATGCTTGTCAAATAGTCAAAGAGCGTGAACACCTTTCTGACGTCAGAATTAGGGGTGTGCATCTGATAAAACATCTGACTTTCCAAAACCGATTATCTGACTTCATGTCCACTCAGCCAGGTGTGTGGAGGTGAGAACGCTTGTTCTTTGCAATCTTTCTTTTACTTTGCACAAATAGCTGCAACAATATGAATGCCTTTTGGAAATGTTTTCCCAGCCTGTGGGCCGTTATCCCCATCTGAACGATTATCACCTCTCACTATGCTGGAACAACTTGAATACTCACACCTTTATTATCTAAACCACCTTTTGGGAGTAAAAAGTAACTGCACCCAAAATGTCAGTTATAATCATTGATGATTGATTGTAAAAGTACACTTATGAAAGGTGAAACAGAAATGATTAATAATGTTAACATTTGGCCCTATTCACTTACAGATGAGGGCAATAATATGATTAAACTCATGAATGGACTGTTATTATAGATAATGCCACAAATCCTCATTGCCCCAGTGGCCGCCAGAATATACGTACCTTACAACTACTTACGTTACTTGTAAGTAATGATAGTAGTAGTAGTACACCCACGTTGCTTAAAACAAGAACATGAGTAATGGACACAAGATGGAGAATTTCCTAAAATTTTTACTTGCAACGTACAAAACATAGAGAATGACAGCAGTACAGTCCATCTACGAAGTTGCAATTTTGCAGTCTGACAATTAACGCCCAAGTAATTTGATTGGACAAGAGACATTCCATGCGTGCAGATATAGTGTACAACATCTCTTTACACTACATACATCACCCCGCTTTACAGATGTTCTAACAATCATTACATTAACGTTACAATGACTAACGAGTAGAGACCACAGACAGGACAAAATTGAGTTGTCTTGTATAATAATGAATTAGGGCTTATTACTGTGGGATCACTGTCACACACTTTTTAAACTGACAAAGTACACAGAGGGTTAGGACACAAGAACAGCAGTTTAAACATCCTTTGACCTGTTAATCAGGAAAAATATCTGTGCTTACATGCATACGTGTTGGCTACAAAATGATTTGCATAATTTTCACGATAAGTAGATGGTTTTATTAGTAGTTTAGCTCCTTAAATCAGCCAAATAACAAACCTGCTTTCGCAAAATCCTGTAGTTGGTTCATTTGCTTTCAGACCACAAATGAACCGCACCAGAGTCCATTTAGAAGCGAACTCCAAGCTGCATACAGCCTTGATGCAATTTCATCGATCCATTGGGGCAACTAAGCTGGGGAGCTCTCCCGTGGTAATGTGTAGATCTAGACAAAGCAGCCAGTAGCAAGCCAATATTAGCGTGCAAGAACATGTTTGTGTTGTTTGGCAAAAGTCCAATGCAGTGGTGGAACTAATTTTGGATTGTCTGGATTTGACTGGAAAAAGCCAGTCAAAACCTGGAGGGACTGATAAGACACTAGAATAAACATCAATGGGTTCTTTCAACTGTAATTAAGGTGAAAATCACACGTTTATCAAAGACCGTCATAGCTCCGTCAGACACGGAGGTGTCTCTTCACAGATTCTATAATATATATTATATATAATTATCATGTATACTGTGCTCTTGATGGTGTTTCTTTAAGTTGGTGCCAGTAAATGGTGCCTTGTAGTTTTGAGGATGAGAGGCTTTGTGTTTGTTCATGCGCAAGAACAACAATAAGTAAAATGATATCATAATAATATTCCAATCTAGAGAGTCCGCTCCTCAGAGTTTCCCTGAGGGGATATAAAGTGGTCACTGTGATAATTATATATTTTCTCTGACCCCATTTCACATTACACCACTGAAAAAAAATCAAAGTGAATAGAATTTCACTGAGTCTCCCCACCATGCTACTGAATAACGGGAGACAGCATGGATGAGAAAAAGGTGTCGGAGAGAAAGAGGAGGTGTAATCAGATAAGCACCGGTGTTCTCTGTCTGTGAACGCAGTGGGAATAATTGAATCTGTTTGTAAGAATGAAGTCAGGATGGCGTGTTGGTTTTTGACTGTGATGAAGCTGGAACAAATGTAGCGCAGTTATTACAATCATATTTTCTTCAAGGGGAGACGTGGTTTAGACTTAAATATGTATTAATATCCCAGGGGCTTGGAAGGTTTCTCTTTATTGTATCATCGGTATCTCAGCATTATATCCTCTGCATTTATTATTATGCAAATTCTTACATTTCATATAGAATGTGTGTGTGTGTGTGTGTGTGTGTGTGTGTGTGTGTGTGCGTACTCTACCTTTATATGTCTTTATGTGGTGATAGGCCTTGGTCGTCTATCTGAAAGGACTCCGATTGAAATAGCAGACACAGAAGGACACTGATGGAAATGAAAAGTGCTTCTGCTCAGCTATATTGTGTGCAATGTTTCTGGAGTAAATTTGTGTTTATATTCAACCTTATGTTTTGTATGACCTCTTGCTGCATAATGTTTGTATTGATTCTTTTTAGCAGTTGCTGTTATCTCTCGCACTCATTTTCACTTTAATTAAAAACCACATCATCCTTTTTTCTCCTTTCCTGTTACCCTGCTTTACCTTACTTCCTCACTCTGCTCTTCGCCCAGGTTATAGTCCAGCGTGGGATGTGTGCAGTCTTCTCGGTCAGTGTGAGGGCTACGGAGACCTGGAGGCCCGACAGGAGCTTTTAGCCTTCTCTCTGACCCACTGCCCTCCTGACCACATCCATGGCCTCTTGGCTGCCTCCAGTGACCTCCAGACTCAGGTCACTCTTTTTTTGCATTGTTGATTCACCAGTGCGGCTTTTTATAAACTAGTATGGATCCCTACAGTATTTTTTTTTTTTCTAAAACTAGAATTCAAATCAGTATGTTGAAACGAGTAGTCAATGCCCTAAAGGGGCAGTTAAAAGTAATAATTTTATTTATATAGCTCTTTTTAAAACAGAGTTTACAAAGTGCTTTGACAGACAAAGCAAAGAGCAGGATACCCAGGAGGCAATAAACAACAGAAAGCCAAAACACTGATGCCAAACAGAAGCAAGACAAAAGTGAACTACAATTGACATAAAATTAAAACACGAGCAAAAGACACTAAAACATAGTAAAAATAGGACAGACCAGTAAAAGAGATAAGAGCGATTAAAAACAAGACAAAACATGTCAATAAAAATAAATAGACCTGAAGGGAAAAGACTGCAGAAGCGACATCACATAATGTCATCTTGTCAAAATAAAGAAATAAAATGGTTGAAAAGATAACATCACATAACATAACATCAATATAAATAAATACTGATTCAGTGAGCCCTCTTATCTCCTCAGGCAGGTTGAGGGACTCTGATGACAAACGCACGGTCACCTTTATGGGCTGAGAACCACCTCATATGGGGCCAACACTTCCGCTATGTAGAGAGGGGCCTGACCCAGACTGGCTTAAGAAGTTCACTCCAAAATCAAAAATACATGATTTGCCTCTGGCCTTTAAGTGCTATTTGTGCATCTAGATTGTTTTGATGTGAGTTGCAGAGTTTCGGAGATGTCGGACATAGAGATGCCCGCCTTCTCTTGAATATAATGGAACAAGATGACACTCAGCTTGTGGTGCACAAAGCACAAAAACAAGCTGAGTGCCATCTAGTTCCATTATTTTTGAGAGATGGAAGACATTTTTATGGCTGTCATCTCCAAAACTCCAAAACAGTCCAGATGAAAAAAATAGCTCTATGTGTAAGAGGAGAAAATGTCTTACTGTATTTTTGATTTTGGGGTGAACTGCCCCTTTAAGAATAAAAAAAAAACACATTATATAAGGTGGCCAGGTAGCTCAGTTGGTAGAGCATTCCTCCTATGCACTGAGGTAACGAGTCCTCTTATCTATTTTATCATAACAAACAATCCAAGTTCAATGTAATTAATACTTCATATCCTGTCGTATCTGAGCAGCAAATTGTTAGGATATTATTACATTTCAAATAAGTTTAATTCTGGCTATTTTTTTCTATCATAATTGAGACTATTTACCTTTGGTTCACCGCTGTCTTGGTGTCCTGTTTGTTTTAAATATACTGTATTATGTGACAAAGCTACCTGGAACCAACAGGCTGTGTTTGAGAGAAGAAGTTAGCTAATAAAGGAAAGAATTTGACAAAACCAGGCAAACCAGTAGATAGATCAGAGGAACTTTTTTTTAATAAGGAACCCAACAATAACCTTTCATATTAGCAAAGAAAGACAAAGGCAACACCAGTTTTTTTGAAGAAGGCTACTATCAGGCCATTTAATCAGAAAAGTAATATGCTGATCTAAGACCAACATCCCTCTACAGAGGTTGAGACCCCTCAAGGGGCGGCAAGATAAATCTGAGGGATCATGAGATGATTAAAAAGTGAGAAAAGAAGAAAAACATTTGAAAGGAATTATTTAAGTGTTTGTTTCAAAGTTTTCTCTAATGAAAGGGAATGTTTTGCCTCTGCAGGCCCCTGAAAAGTATTCTAATGAAACCACCTGAGCAGGTATCATCACTTTTTAGTTGAAGTCACGAGTACACTTTGCTTCTCTTTTAAGATTCAGGGAACTCTATTGACAGAAATGGGATATAACCCAGGTTTTTAAATGGGGGCACCAAACAGTGTCAGGGGAGGCTCAGTGAATGGAAGTGAAAAATTATAACATTAGTTAAAACATTAGTTATCAAAAGGACCGCCCATAGAATAGCCTAAATCTGTCTGATTTGGTGAAAGAGATAGTTCAGACATACAGTTGTTTTAGGGAATTTTACTTTACTACTTTACTACTACTACTACTACTACTACTGCTTTACTTTACTATACTTTACATATTTGTGATTCCATAGGCATCCAGGAAATGAGCTAAATAAGCAAGTAAACTAAAGGGGGCATCTTTTACCAAGCTTTGTTTGAGGGGAGGCCCACAGTCTCAAACTGTGAATATTCATAAGTATGTTTTCATCAGTGTATAATCACCTATAAACAAGAATCATTGTGGTTTTATGTTATAATGAGATATGTGGGTCCTCCTCCATGGAGGCCACCATTTTTTTCACAGTAACCATAGTTTCTCCTACATGCTTGGAAAGGTAGGGTGAAGCAAGGTGTATTCAGTTGGTTGCAGTCTCCAACCTCACCACTAGATGCCACTAAATTCTACGCACTGGTCCTTTAAGGGTCACAAAAACACTGGATACCTGTGCGCTCAAATAATGAAGCTCTTAGGCTGTTTGTGTAGGTTCTTTTTCTCTCCTTCATTACTACTCTCCAACATTTGTGACAAATGAAGGGGTGGCCCACACAAACTGACTCAAAAAAAAATCTTTTAAGGAACACAGTGAAAACTTCTATTAAACCCAATATTTCTGTCCTCCAGGTGTTGTACCAGGCTGTTAACTATCAAATGGAGCCTGTTAATACTGAGAGTGGACGTCAGGCCGACGAGACAGACGCTATGAAGGTTTGTGAGTGTGTTGGTCTCCATATGCAGACCTGTATGTTTCTCTGTTTAAGCTGTTTTAACTTTGCTCTCCATCTGAGCTGTCTGCTCTACGATTAGTTCTACTATTCCTGTGTGGGTGTGTCTCTGTTCTATTGTTGGGTTTGTGTGTTTTCCTATTGCTCCATATTTGATGAGGTGTAAATCTAGTGTTAAGGTTGCTCAGCTCGCTTGGTTTATTTATGCCTCCCCTTCTCCTCCCCTTCAGCACTGCCAGCTTTATGATGCCTTGAGTGGGTGTTAATGTTTCATGACTTGCATCGCAGCCCCTTTGTGTGTGGATGGGTGCTCATTTGAAGCTGTCTGTTGTCATTTTATTGTTGTATTGATGTCCCCACTCCTCACCCGTGTATATTTGAGCCCCGGATGAGTGTGTGTGCGCTCTCTGGAGGTGCTTTTATTTATCTCTCTGTGTGTGTGTGTGTTTTTTACAGATATCCTGAGTTTATGTGTGTTTGAGTTCCTTTCATTCGCTGACCCTCAATCCCCTGCCAAATAAAGAATTGATGAAAGGCACTAAACGATTTGGCCCCGGCCCACTGGCCCTCTAAATTTGGTTTTGATTTCCTTTTCAATTTGCTCAGTAACCAAAATACCATGGAAACCGGTGGTGTGCTTTCGATAATACTTAAAGAATGCAATTCACAGTATGATGCTGATCATGATGATGATCAATCATATGTTAATTGTTGTTTGTTTTAAACTTTTTATTTGCGAAAGAGGTGTTTTTATTGGTCTTTCAGTCAGAATGGCTGAACAATTTAGGCAAGATTTACGCACTTTATTATACACGAGAAATTTCTAAAGGGATAGTTCAGATCATTTGAAATGGGGTTGTATGAGGTACTTATTCATAGTCAGTGTATTACCTGCAGTAGATGTGGGCAGCACGCCCTCAGTTTTGAGAAGCAGAGAGGAGAACCAACAGAGAAGCTAAGAAATCAGCAGCAAAATGCATTTTAAGCCACTTAAAAAAAGATCCACCTAAAAGATCAATATCAGTTTATATAAATTTATGCTATATTTAGAATATTTTAATTGCTTTACTTTGCTGTCAGACAGCCTTTTTCTGACAGGAAACCACCGTAATATTAGTCAAATATCACTCCCTCAAAATGAGCCAAACTCTATACATGAAGTCAACAATTATGCTTCACAGAACACAGGAGTTGCTGGTCTACGTCTGCCTCAGTCTGTTCTTTTGTTTATGTTAATTTGTGACTCAGTGAATCCAAACTGTCCTTTTAAAACTGAAGTCCCACAATACCAGAAACTAACTAACAGGTCGAGGCCAGCAGCTCCCATGTTCTGTGAGGTAAAATTAGTAAAAGTACTGATTCACACAACCCCAAATGAAATAATTCAAACTATCCCTCTAAATATAAAGCTACAGCCAGCAGCAAGTTTTCTCTGCCCAAAAGTAAAAATCTACCTACCAGAAACTCTATAGCTTACTAATTAGCACATTATATTTTGTTGTTTTTTTTATCTGTACAAAAACCAAAGTGTAAAAAGTGACAAATTGCCTTTTCATGGGGGGTTACTTTATCTGCCAGACTATTTCTTGGCTCAGAGCCATCGCCAGGCAACCAGCAGAGATTTCAGGAAGTTACTGCTCAGAGCCAAGAAATAGTCCTGCACATAACCCCCTGAAGAACAGTAAATTGACATTTTTATACTCTGATTTTAGTGAGCTTTAGAGATGCTGGTTGGTGGATTTTTTTAACCTTTGAACAGAGCCAGGCTACCTGTTTCCCTCTGCTTGGAGTCTTTATGCTAAGCTAACTGGCTGCTGGCTGTAACCTTAGATTTGACAGACAGATCTATGAGTGGTATCGATCATGTCTAAGTCTATGCCAGTGCACATATTTACCCAAAATGTCCAACTTTTGCTTCAGGAAACAAGTTGTTGTGTTTTAAAGTGTTTATTATTTTATCAGTATAAGAACAGTAAGCAAAAAACAGATAAAGAGCAGAAAACAAAAGAGCAAACAAGTATGAGGTCTTGCGGTGATCAAGAAGTCAATTTGCTTAATTTAAAACAGAATATTGCACATGATTCATATAATTCTGAAAGATTTGTCTCATTGGCTAAATAAACACGTAAACTAATTTTCCCACTGTTTCTCATCCAATGCTGAATACAAATGTTTGATTCAGTTATGTAATCATAGTCACTAGAGTTTTAAAAAATCACAGGGCTTCTTGTTTGTGTAATGGATCTGCCCCAACTCAGTGCTGCACAGCCTAGTGTGACTGTGTCAGAAAGTTCTGTACTAGCACTGACTGTTCATGTCTCATGCAGGGCTGGGAGGGCTCTGTGCTGCCTGAACAGTGCATATTATAATTCCCTTACGCAGTACACAAACAAACCAACAAACACAAAGAGCCTTGCTCTTATTGAAGTGCTCCTCTCAAGTACCTGATAATAAAAAACAGAACACAACCATGTCTAATACCAGATACTCAAGAGTTCTCAGCTCAAAATTTGTCCTTTGGTCTAATATAACAATACAGATGTAGCGATCACAGAACTCCTCTGATGCAGCTTTTTCATTTGCAACAACAAAAAAAAGGAAATGTTCAGAGGATGCTGTAGTACTAATGCAGAGTGATATCAAGCTGCAAACTCTCACACACTTAGTACTGCAGAGACAACATAGTGGCACGCTAAATTAACGTGGCTGTCGTGTTATTTTTGTCCATTCTGTCACCTCTGTCACCTGCTTGGCCCCAGGCCTATGGTCCGCCTGTGGGCTCCCCCGTGGGGACAGCAGGGGACCTGCTGCACAGGACAACAGCCAAGACCATGGAAGTGCTGACCACCACAGGACTGACCACCAAGGCTGTGCTGACTGCAGTCAGCGATCACCGCTGGTGGAAGGAATCGCTCAACTACCTCCGGCCACTGCATGTAGGAACACTTGAAATGTTTTTTTCTTAATTAAAGGGACAGTTTGGATTATTAAAAGTGCGGTTTTATGAGGTACTCATTGATAGTCGGTGCATTACCTTCAGAAGAAGTACCCGCATGGAAGCTAAACAATGAGTAAAAAAAAGGACCACCTTAAAAAGCAATATGGGTTTAAGTGTACGCTATATTTAATAGTAATAATAATGATAAACATTATAACTTATCACTTAGAAAATGATTCCAGAGTTGTGGAGGCCTTACGTCAATAGCCCTACCACCCTCTGTCTCTAGTCTTGCCCTGGGCACTGACAGCAAAAGCTAGTTAGCAGATCTAAGAGTATGGGCAGGGATATAGGGGTTGAGAAGGTCAGATAAATAAGATGGAGCAAGGCAACTCAATGATTTAGAATATTTTCACTGCTTTATTTTGTTGTCAGATAGCCTGCTTTCTGCTAGGAAACCTCTGTCATATACGTCAAATATCGCTCTCTCCAAAACAACCATACTCCATTGACAAAATGAGCAATTTTACCCCACAGAACACGGGCGTCACAGGTCTACTGCTGCCTCGAGGTATTAGTTTGTTTGTGTTATTGTGTGACTTTGTGTTTTCAAAGAATAGTTTGGACTTACTGAAGTCACACAATAACACAAACAAACTAACAGATAAAGGCAGCGATAGACCAGCTACACCTGATTTTTGTAAGGTAAAATTGCTGATTTTGCCTATGGAGTTTGGTTGGTTTGGAGAGAGTGATATTTGGCTTATGTGACAGCAATTTCCTGTCAAATAAGGCTGTCTGAAAGCAGTGGAAATATTCTAAATATAGCATATTTCTTAAACTGATTTTTCCCCCTCTTAATTGGACTTTTTCAAGTGGTTAAAATACCTTTTGTTGATGACTCCGTCCACAGCAGCACATGGCTTAGCTTTTGTGTTGTTACACCTCTTTGCTTCTGCTAATTGGGAGCTTGCTGACCAGCATCTGCTATAGGCAATACACTGACTTTTGAGCAAGAAGCAAGTACCTCATATAACCCCACATTAAATAATTTGAACTATCCCTTTAGTGTAATCCGTTGTGAAGCTGACAACAGTTTTCTATGTCAGGGGCAATAAAGTGCTCAATGAATTAACTAACTAATAACTTGTGGGTCTAAATGTGTCTGTTTTTTATGAGTTGTATTGACATACAAGTCTTATGGATACATAAACAGTAGTGTGCTGTAAAAAGCTTGATCAAGCAGCCAACAATAACAAAATAATGGCTGCAGATGTATTCTCTTTATCCTTGTTTTTAACTCTCATTTGTTCCTGCACTGCGCAGCATGTGTGTGTTTGACTCTGTGTGTGTGAAAAGATACACTTTCACGTCTGCCCCTGCCTCCCATATCTCACACACTTCTGCTCACAGACTTCACAGTCCTCGTCCAAAAACAACCAATCAGGAGCTCATCTCTTGCATAATTAATTGGCCCGCCTGTTGAATATTTCAATATCTGGTGGTTTGCCGTCGGCTGGACAGGCCCAGTGGTCGCTGGGGCGGAGATTGACGGCGTCTCTGGTCTCGACAGCGATTCGGGGTGGTGGCTCGTGGTCGAGAGAAAAACAGAGAGGAGGATATGAGCTGTGGGATAGAGAGAGATGACAGTGCTGTGGGCATGGTGTGAAAGTTTAATGATGTTTTGATGGCTCCTTAGGGTCACGACGCAGGAGCCACTAGTCGGGAAGGGGCGTGTGAGAACTCCAACCTGGAGCGTCAAGGCTGTAGCCCCTTTTATCAAGAAGTCATTGATGATCCCTATGTAGACCCGGTGAGTAGCTTAAGACCAGTGGGTCTCATCGCTCATTATTTTTTTCTTCCTTTCACATTCCTGTTGTCCCCGTTTCTCCACTTCTTTTGTTTACCTCAGGCTGCTGTCTTAAATTACAGCAAAAATGCCCAAGCAGGTTTATGACTATAAGACATTTAATTAGATTTTTTTTTTCCTTCTATGACTTATAAATTCTTTCAAAAACAGTGTCGGGACAAAATGAATATTGATTTCCGACCAAGCAATTTTAATGCCAAAAGCAATTTGGAGGAAGAGGATAAACTTAAGAATGATGGTATGATAACAGCACACAAAATTGGAGATGGAGTAAAAAATAGAACACACTCTTAGAAATAAAGAACCACATAGGGTTCTTCAGCTTGTACTCATAGGAGAACAAATTTTTGTTCCTGGTAGAACTCTTTAGCTTCCACTTAGGAACCTTTCATGGGGTTATCCCCAGAACCCAACATAAAGGGATATATCTAGAACTTTGTGAAAGGCCCCACATAGAGCCCCCTGTGAGCCCTTTTCCACCAAAAGGGTTCCGGTTCTGTTCAAGATCCTTAAAACCTTGGTGCTGTCGAGTGAATCAGCCCGTTTTCCACCAGTTTTGAGTGGAACGATTATAATCAAGGATGTCATCAACAGAGGGCGTTGCACAATGCAGAGCAACCTGTAGAATAAGATGTGCTCACTTTGATTCTGAAGGAGACCAGAACCCTTTCTGGGGGCCCTTATATTCCAGGGGCTTCATCTAGAACCTACCAAGGAGAACCTGAAATTGACCTTTTCTTTATAAGTGTTTCACTTATAACTCTCTTTTCTTCTGTGGCTTGTACAAAAAATATATTGAATTCTGTAGATGAGACAAAAACAGAAGAACACAAGTAAAATGAATTGATTAAAGAGATTCCAGATACATCTACAATTTAAAATTACCATTTGAAACATGGATAAACATTTGGATTTTTGAGGGTTAGGGTCTTGAAACATCCATGCCTACAACAGTACTTGAAGAGCACTTTTTTCCAAAAAATAGTTTTTTGGATAAGAAGGGTTTTTATTCGAACCCCTTAATCTTACAAAACAAGCAGCTTTCTTGAAAAAAAAAAGCTCTTCTGTGGCAAATTCTTAGATGGTAGAAACCAGACCTTCAGGAGCAAACACTCTGGAAACCCTTAGATCCAGCTAACAGTACACTAGCAGAAGATGTGCTTCATGTATTAGATGGAGGTGGAGAGATGAATATCATAAAAACCCAAAAGAAAAGAATATCGACAGGTGTTATTGAAAGTGGGAAAGAACAAAAGTCAGAAAAGGAGTAGTTTGACCTTTATGCCTAGAAAATGGTTGCCTTGGGCTATGACTGGGCTTTTTACTCCAAGACACAAATCATGTGGATAGCTAAAAGAGTGGACGCGAGGGGAAACAGAGAAGGCCGATACATCTCTCCTCATGACATTTTAATAGGCCTCTCCAAATCCCTTCCTCTGCTCCATCTCCAGCGTTCATCCATCTTCCATCATCCATCTACCAATAATGGCTCCCCACGTCCATCTGTCTATGAGCCGGCTGATCAATGGGATTGGTTTTTACCTTAACAGTTTCAATGAAGGAAGTGGGGAGGGAGGAGAGGCTGATTGAGAGAGAAAGAGAGACAAATGCAACAAGACAGAAAGATGGATGGAGCGAGAGCAGCGAAGACGGACAGGAAACACTGTGTGTTGAAGCGATAGCTCTGAGGCCGGCGAGAGCGCAAACTTCATTGTTCACCTCTCAGACACTTGAGAAATAACTCGGTGTACAAGAGTCCTATAAATGAATTATCAAAAGGCCCTGTGTTAAAAGGCTTTATTTGGCTCTGAAGTTCATTTGTTTACTCCATCTCTCATCCGTCTGACTCCCTGGGAATTAGGCCGCTCAGTCACCTTAATCACATCTCGCGGTGTCATTTTCTGATCCGCTCTCCCTGCTGTTGGGATTCCCTCTGTGCAGACGAATACACATTTAGTATTTATTTATCAATCTCTCCTCTCCATTCTTTCCTTCAGATTCAAGATGTGTATTCGTCCTACAAAGACGTGCCTCAGGAAAACTTTGCTGAGGTTTTGTTGAGGACCGGCAAACTGGCTGAGGCCAAAACTGAAGGGCAAACCCTGTTTCCTGCTACGGAAGGTGAGCATGCAAAAAAGGCATACGCGCACTGATACATTTAAATACAATACATTTATTTAGGTGCTGCTCTTGTTCAAAGAAAAGCACAATAAGTGGATTCAACCATGTAAATACAAACTAGAGCCCTGCACAGAACTATTTTCTTAAAGGGACAGTTCATCCCAAAATCAAAAATACATATTTCCCCCCTGTCCGCAGTGATATTTATCCATTTAGATAGTTTTGGTGTGAGTTGTTTTTAGAGATGTTGGCCGTAGAGAGGTCTGCCTTCTCTTCAATATAATGGAACTAAATGGCACAGAAAGTAGTTACATGAAACTGCTCACAGAAGGTCTGTGGATTATCTTGAGTAACCAGGTCATGATGACCACTACTGGCCAGAGCAAAAATATATATTTTTGATTTTGGGGTGAACTGTCTCTTTAATCTCATTCTAGCCCACTCCCACTGGATTTCTGACTATTACCGCCTGCTCCTAGAAACATTCTGACCATTCACTCCTGCACAGTAATAGGGTTTTATTGATTCTTCTTTTGTCCCGCAGGGTAACACATTTTTTAAATGGTATTCATGCTGGTTGGTAATAACGTAATAATTACCTTCATGCTAATTACGGATATTAAATTAAATCATTGCTTTTCAAACTTTCTGGTATGCCCCCCTTCAGAAACCAATGAAAAATCAGGCCACGTAACCTACAATTTTTTATCAGTCATTTGGGAAAACAACTAATAAGTAAGGATCCAAGTTGAATTTTAGTGAAATAAAAGCATCAGCACTGCCTTGTTTGTTTTTTTCCCTTCATAGATCACATTTATTCACCTTAATTTCACTCTATATCTGTCCCCTGGTCCGCACATTACTCAAAACATTACAATCGGAGCAGGTACATTGCCTCAACCCAGAGGTGCCAGATTTGTGCCTGTTTTAATTTCTTTTCAGTTAATTTCCATCTTAATCAGAAATAACTGAGAAATTGGTCAGAGTGTCAGGCCCTGTTTTTTCTTTTCTACTGTAAAAACCTGCTTTATTCTTCTTTTCAACTCCATTTGTTGACTCCATCTTCTGGTTAAGTAGCTAAATCCTGGAGACAGCAGTTTCTTGTTTGACAGTCTGATCCCATCTGCAGCAAAGTTAAAACCATCCACTCCTGCGAGATTTGTGCTGGGTGCCATGGGACCAGCAGGATCCCAATCCCAATGCAGTCCTCTGGTACAAGCCAAAAATTACATGAATCATACTAATAAGAAAAGTTGCCTTTTACTTGATACAAGAGATGCTTGGTTATTAAACCACCTGGGTTCTAACCCCAGACTGGTTAACCTCTGACTAATTTTAGAATTGTGAATTTCTGCCATTTGATATTCAGTTTGAATCGACTGTCGCACAGCTTGAGGTGTTCAGCGGCTCGATTTCCCACATGGCTGCTCTGAAAAAATCTGTTATAAACTGTTGCAAGCTTGTTTTTTTAATACTTCTGGAGTCATGTTTTTCATGTTGTTGCTGCTGTAGTTTTGACTGAGACTGTGCTGTGATGGAAATAAAACTGAACTTTGCCGCAGAACAGACAGACCATATTGTCTGTATCTTCTCACCATCTGCGGTTCTGCACTTTCCTTTTTTCAGTTGTGCTTTCTGCTCATAGTAGAGTTGCACAAAATACGGCCGTCTTTTATTTATTCTCAATATATTTGACAATGCAGCCGTCTTGTTAACCAATCGGGATTCCCATGTTTAAGTGATTTGATTGAGTTGATTGATCCATTCAGTGTGAGCAGAGAGGTCAGTGCTGTGCTTTCAAGTATTGCCCACCTGGAGACTACAGGAGAAAATGAACTACAGAAAGGCTGATCAAAACATGTGTGAGTTAACGTGACCAACAGGATAACAGTTTTTCTTGTTCGCTTGAACACATTTGTCCAATCAGAAGATGCATTTTCAAAAGAGTTCACACACAGACATGAACTGAAAGTTTCTGGCCAAAATGAGACATTTTGTTTGCAAAATGCTTTAACAGTGACAGTACATTAAAACCATGCAACAAAAGCAAACCAAACAACACAGCTTGTGGTCAAATGAATATATTCTTGCAATCAATCATAACACAATGGACAATAAAATACAAAATGCAGCTATCAATATGCACTGGTTCAACCTTAATTTGTTCTGTATGTCTGTGCCATTTGTTGATATTTTCCATAGTTATACTATTTGCCAAAAAAGCCAAGTAAGCATTCCACAGCATGAATTGTGTTCTTTTCTCCAAAGACAATTTTACTAGAGATAACAAACCCTGCTTCACTCTGCACCTGCATTTGTTTATTATACAGTTTTTTAAGACGAAGCCTGTTCAAATACTGTAAAAAAAAAAAAGAAAAAAAAGATACTTTCTAAGACTGTTTTCTTAATTTTATTTTTTGTGTTTGGGTCTTTCTGTGCACATGAACTGTCATTGACATATAAAACCTACAGTAGAATAAACTTCTAGATTAGTTTTGGAATTTGGAATTTATTTTGGTACAGATTCTGTACTGATGTATTTCTTTCACAAAGAACCAGCAAACTATTTACCCCAAACTCAGCCCTATAAAAGCAAAGTCCTCGTCCTCGGGTCCTTCTTACTTAGCAACACAGAGGTGGTGTCTTTTATAGACTGATAAGGACTGATTGAAGAGATGTGTAAAAGAGTTTCACACAGGTGCATTAGAGATTCGTAATTATGCAAATAAATTCTATCAGCTGCGAGCAGATAATTAAATGATTAATTGGTCAATTGATTAATAATCCATTATTAAATTAATCAACAACTATCGTGATAATCAATAAAGCAGTTTGAGTATTTTTTTAAAGATAAATAGTCAAAAGTCTTCTATTCCAGCTTCTTAAATGTGAATATTTACTGGTTTCTTTTCTCCTCTATGGCAGTAAAAAGAATATCTATGGGTTGTGGGCTAAACAAATTATTTGAAGATGTCACGTTGGGCTTTGGGCTTTTCTAATTAAAAAAAATAATCAACAGATTAATTTACAATGAAAACAATCTGCCCTAGATATTTCCCCTTTGTTTAACACAGTAAACGCAGTACAGTTTGGGGTATTTCTATGAGATATACGTCAACTGTTTTGAAAAATCAAGGTGTGAAAAATGTATGAAACCAATGAAATGGTGTTAAAATATCTGCAAGAGAAGACTTCTGATGTGTTAAGTGGGTGATGATGAAGATCAAGTGGATATCGATTCAAGTGCATCTTGAAAAACTGTCATAATATTATTAGCATACAGTGTGCTTGCCCAGCTTTAGGGTATATAGCCAGAATGAAACCTGAGAATCATTCAGAGTTGCTTGTAGCTGCTTGCTGGATCACTTGTGACAATCAGGTCTGAACTTTATATACTATTTTTAGAAGCTTTTGTAATGTGGTTGAAGTACATTGTGACTCATTGCTACATTGATTCAGCAACCTCAACCCCAGCTTGAGGTGAATTTTTCCTGAACTTAGAAGTGCATTTCTTCTTTTTTTAAATTCACAGTGTATAAAAAAAGAAAAAGAAAATCACTTAGAAAGTGTTTTGTAAGTGTTAAAGATGGATGGAGTGAGTATTGTGTAACTTGAACTGTTTCGCAGTGCTCCGTCTTATTGAAGCTGTGGTATTTGCAGAGCGCCCTGCCCTCTCCTCTTCTCTCCTGTCCTCATCCGTCTAGCCAGGGAGCCTGTATGTGGTGGACGCGGGGACAACATGGGAAGAATAGCCCCATATTGATTAATTAATGTATACCCACGCATCCCACGGCAACAGTAAATAATGACGCGTCACCGCGGCGATACCAGAGAGATAGCATCAAGTCAAAACATCAAGGCCACGCTGTGTGATGGATCACAGCTGCTCGCCAAAAATCAATGCCACTACAAAAATAAAAAGCAAACGCATGTGTGCGTCCGTGCGTGCGTGTGTGCTTGAATACTAATGTGTGGATGCTGAACAATGCGAGGCACACACTTTGACGGTGGCGTGCTAATGCCTAGACATGCATACACACATCCAAACTCTCTCCGCTGCTGCCGTCATTCAAATGAATATCTCTCCTCTTAAAAGTCACCTTCCCTCCGGAGCCGCTGCGGAGGAGTGCAACGTGTCCAGAAAGAGAAAAGCCGGTGTGGACGGCATCGCGTCCGATAACAACCTTCGATTAATGACTCCCGTATCGGGCCGCCACGCCAGCTGTCCTCAAAAACAGACTAAGAGATGGCCTTTAAGAAAATAAATATATTGATTTTTCACCTGGCACAGATAAGGTGGAGGTAATTAATGATGACACAAGTGGAAAGTGACTCGATGGGATTGAGCTGAGTAAGGTGGTGTGAGGAGAAACACACACACAGAGCATGGAGAGCTGGCTGCATGTTGGAGCAGGCCATAATCAGTTGTTTTTCACACTGCCTGCACAGGTGAAATAGTAATAAGTCACTGTCTCACCATCCCGCTAACAATTTGCCCGATTTAGCTGACACAGGGAGCAGGAGTGTGTATGTGTGGACGCACACACACACACACACACACACACACACTCACACACTCCCACACTCACACACTCACACACTCCCAGTCCTCTATGTGGTGTCTCTTTATCACTCTCCCTGTTTTCCTCTCCCTCTCACAAGCAGAAATACTGTATGCTTTTAAGTCAGGGTTATCTATTCTGTGTGTGTGTGCGTGTGTGTGTTTACCCCTCTGGTAATTCCTGTCCCGATGGTATCAGTAGCTTTAGAGAGGCGTGTAATCAGCTCATTCTGAGGTGTAGCTCATTGAAACCCGGGGGGTAGGAGAGGAGGGGAGAGGAAAACGAGAAAAGGAGGAGGGTGGGCACTCCGCTTAAGAGAGCTGTTATGGCTCTTTAAACCGATGCATCACTCCACCCCTGCTCGCACATGCACACGCCGAGCCTCCAACTACAACATGTGTCAGGTACTGGCCCGTGTGTGCGCATATGCATATTTAGTTCTACAGTATACTGTATGTCTGTTTCTCCCTTTGCCCCACGCCTCTGTCTCCCTCCCAGTGTCCATGCTCTACTTTTCTCTGTCTGTTCCATTTTGTCTCAGGCTCTTATCACCAACACAGGCTTTTGTTCTCCTTGGGTCTGAGACTACAAAGTGATTCTGTCTGCCTCTGCTTCTCTCTGCTCTCTCCCACTGTTTCCTCAGAGTGAGTGAGCGACTTAAAGAGTGATTAACTCAGGGAGTCTGTGTGTTTACAGTGTTTGGGGTTCATCTGGTGAATAGAAGTCCTTTTAATCATAATAATGTGTGTGTGAGTGTGTGTGTGTGTGCGCACCTCTGCGTTTGCCTGTTGTGGCCTTGAGGCAGGCAGTTTGAAAAAAGTCCATCCCTGTGCTCAAAGCTCTGTCTAGACTCCATATCCCATCAGCCTTAGGGAGAGTGAAAGCTTGGGCTGTGTCCCAATTCCATATTACATCCTAAGTCTAAGCAGTTTCCAACTATATTTTTAGACCAGTGGTTTTCAACCTGGGGGTCGGGACCTCAACAGGGGTCGCTAGATGGTTGCATGTAACAACTGCATTTTATAACATAAAATAGCAAACTAAACAAACTACTTAGTTGCAGCTTGATTAAAAACAGCCCACAGTTCCCATCATGCTTGCTGGTCTAACAATAATTTTCATTTTTGATTAACCTTTGATTATTTTTTTGATCAAACAATTAGTTGTTTGGTCCATAAAATATCAGAGATTGGTGAAAAATATTGATCAGTTGTTGTTTCCCTAAGATGACATCCTCAAATGTCTTGTTTTGTTCACTTGTTTTGTTGATATTAGGTTTACTGTCATGCAGGACTAAAGAAGAAACTATTCACATTTATGAAGCTGAAATCACACCATTTGGACATTTTTCTATAAAAAAATAACTCGAAATGATTGATTGATTGATTATTTGAATAGTCAGCAATTAATTTAGTAAATTAGTGATTAGTGACAGTAAATTAATTGTTGCAGCTCTAGTTTTTACATTACACCACCTGTACCAGTGCTATAATTGATTTTATTCAGTGTTTGTGAAAGTCAAAGTAATGGTCTTCCTGTGTGTGCTTGGTAGCTTTCTTTTGTTGGGGGAGGGGGTCTTGAACACTAACCTGATTATTCTGGGGGGTCACAACTCGAAAAGGTTGAGTACTAACTAATGTATGAGACTAAAAATTACTGGTTAAACTGTCAAAGTCAAATATACTGAAATCACTCAGATGCAGACTGAAATATGCTTGATTTCTGTTGATGCACACTATTGTCCCACAATGTAATACACAAAGGAAATGGAAGAGAAATTCACAGCTGCGGAAAATTAAAACTCTTTACATAATGTGGGTGACTCAGCTTGAGGAAATGTTTGGATGATTGTTAAAACAGGTTTTTTTTTTTCCCTCTCTCTCTGTGAGGTTTAATGCTGCATTCATGCAATGTCAGTAGAGAGAAGAACAGGAAAAGCTCCAGTTATTCTGTTATTGTGGTCAGAATTTAAACAGCCTAAATTTTCCACTTTTTTGTTGTGTTTTTTTTGTTAACAGTTAAGCTTATGGACCACACTTAACATTTTAAATGTACTGAATTAATTGCTTTAGTGTTAAATTAGTGCACTGGATTTTTGATTTTCAGTTTGATTCAATTTGTTATTTGTCTCTCACAAGCAATTTGTGCTGCAACAAGTATAAAAACACACAGTAAAACATTAAAAACATAATATAACATAATATCACCACCAACAAAACATGACTCATCTCCATAATTATGCTAGGTATTGGCATCACCATTTTATTTAGTTTTTATTTTGTAGCTGTTTGACACCAGTTTGTTGATATTTCTGTAGTTGTTTCCACCAAGTGGTTAATATCTATGATTTTGAATTACTACTAGAAGGCTGATGTGAGTGGTACCTCGTAATTACAGCTTGAAAGATATGACATGAATGTGGCATAATTGGCAGCGGCAGCCGAAGGTTGCAGTTTGATTCAAGTCCATTGGCACACATTTTGCATCACTTTATGTCAGTTCAGAACAGACCGTACATTTGTTTAAGTACACTATGACAGTAAATATATAGTTTGGCAAAGTCCACTAAGTGACTTTTTATGGAGCGTTCAGCCATGTCACACCGTTTGCATCAGTGGATGAACTTTGCTCATTTGTCATGGAGCCGAATCTGTTGAGGGCAGCGCCTAACGATTATTTTCATTAACATTTAATCTACTGACTAGTTCCTGAATAAATTCATGTTTTATCTAATAAACTGATCAAAGTTTCCCAGAACACAATGGGATTTTTCATCGTGAAATCATCAAAATCATGAAACACGAATGTCATGACATGGTTATGACAGTGTAATGACATTCATATGCCACCCCTTCAAATAAAATGTTGCCTTATTTTCTTTAGTGTTTAATCTACTGGTTTTCTCGATGAATTAATTAATGTTTGACTAAATAAATTAAAGAAAGTTTAGTTAATCAAAGTTTTGCAGATCTCAACAAGATTTCTTCATTTAAGACTGAAAAAAGAGAGAACTCACATTTGAGAAGCAGAAACCACTAGATATTTATAATTTCTGCTACTCAAGCAATTATCAGTCATCCCATTTTTTTGCACTTTTATTTTCAATTTGATTGTTCTCATTAGCCGTTGTCATTTCATCAACAGATCTGGATAAAGCGAGTGAGTAGGTCTTTATTTGAGGCTGCTTTGCCAAACTTCTGTTTCCAGGATCAAGAATGAGCTGTCACGCTTAAAGCAATATATAGTATCTTTTATGCACTTATAAATTGCCCATGAAAAGCTTTGGTCATAAACCTTTTATTCACAGTCGGCATGACCTGCTTGGCCAGATCAGTGGTAAATGGACAAGTTGAAACCAGTTAAACACAGATCATTTTAGATTCTAATAATCAAACTCCTCAGCCTGTCTCTGTTGTCAATATGCATAGGCTAATTTGGCATTCAGGGGATTCAACTTTAAAGTGCACTTAAGATGAAGTTTGGACTCATCTGGAGAGCACTTATTAGAAGTGGGCTTTGAATAATGAATGCTCTCTCTGTGCAAGAAACCAATGAATGCACACATATGCGCGCACACACACACACACAACTAACCAACATTTATACACAACATAATGCAAACGCACGCACACAGACAGGCAGGCACACAATAGCCCGGCGAGAAGATGGACAGAATCCCAGAACTCAGGGGGGATTTTAATGACTCTTCTTGACTTTGTCTCCCCTCTTTTTCTACTTGTCTCCCTCTATTTTTACCTTCCCTCTCTTTTGTCTGGCCCGCAGAGAGGTGTATTCTGACAGGCGCTGTCGTCTGTATTCAACAAACGTGGGATGAGACTCGTCCAAGAGGGGAGG
Organism: Lutjanus campechanus; assembly: GCA_027495735.1. Taxonomy (NCBI): domain Eukaryota; kingdom Metazoa; phylum Chordata; class Actinopteri; order Lutjaniformes; family Lutjanidae; genus Lutjanus; species Lutjanus campechanus. Next base: position 22,962 of record JAJHUR010138352.1, read on the forward strand.
GTTGGTTGTTAATCCTCAGCGCTTTAGTTAAAGTCTTTTCTTCCCCCTCTTTCTCTCTCTCCATCCCTCCATCCTTCTCCAGTTTTGCTGCAGCTGGCCAACGATGCATTTCCCAGGGACATGATGCTGGCTCTGTCCTACTTACTGGCCCTGCCTCAGGTAGGTGGACGCACAGTTGCACACAAACACACACACACACACGCACAGCCTTATTTTAGACACACTTACTCACAGACTCCGGTAATGTAAGTGTGTGTAACAATGTAATTGTGGTTGTATTTTAGAGAGATTCTGGCAAATGGCTGAGTGAATCCATATCCTCTATCGATCTCTTAGTCTGTATTCACACACAATCAGGCACTGAGGCGAAAACAGCAAGAATCTCATTCATTTGAATGGGGGTAGTCTGTTTGGGCTGCGGCTGTTGGTGTTGCAGAGGATACCAAAAAACGCAGCAGCATGCAGTGCAAAAGTTGTAGCAGAGTCAGCTTTTGGAGAAACACAGCACAATGCCGCTGCTCCATCGTCGGGCCGCGATATCGAGGCAGAGTTAATGAACAAAACAATGATAATCTCCCAGTTTTATCCTTGCTTTGTTTATTGTGCGTAGACAGCTCTGACATCTGGGTCTGGATTCGGATGTATTTTGCCCAGGTCTAGTGTTGGAGAACGTACAGTGGCCACAAAACTCATGGAAAATGCACAAGGTCATATCTAGAGCCAGTGTTTGGAATTCTGTAAAAACATGGTGATGGAACATAGTGGCTTCCATGGAAGAGGACCTGCGCCATCTTTAGATATAAAGGGTTCATTCTGGAGTAACCAGAACACAACAACTGTTATTATCAGGTGATTATACACTAATTAAAAAACATACTTATGAACATCATATTCCATTTCTGCAATATTCTGACAATAAACCTTATAAATCTGACACACTGGACCTTTAAGAAAGTGTGGGGACTTTCTCCACAGATGACAACGACATAGCCTATCTTGGTTACTGCTTCCTGTATCTGTAAAATTGGACTCTTTCATGAATTAAGTATAAACGGTGTTAGCTAGCTGTTTTGAAGAAACGTCTCAACTATTGCATTTAATTGAAGGGACAACTGAAGTGAGGACAAAAAAGGGGAGAGAGAGCAGGGTTACGACATGCAACACAGGACTACAGGCGGGAGTCTAAACCCCGACCGCCACAGAGGACTTGCAACCTCAGCACACGGGGCTTACACTCCACTAACTGAGCCACCGTTTTACAAAGTTTATTAAAACTCTGAAAATTGCGTGATTTTTTAAAGAGTTTAAGATTTTTTTTAAACATGGAGACATTGTAGTTACTGTATTCACAAACATCTGCTGCTTGTTTTAGCAGGTAAGAGAGCCCAAACATATTTTGCAATACTAAGACCCAAATGGAAATCAGACACCTGTTTTGTCTGTACTTGCCATCAGTTGAGTAGGTGGTCCATCAATGTCGCCCGGGACACGCATCCACAATGCTAAAAAGAATGTGGTCACCTGCAGCCCAGACTGCCTCTGAGGGTGGATGATGTGGATGATCTGGGTGCATTTACTGTACACCTGAACTTTGAGCTGCCCACTTGTGATGAGATCACCCCAGACGCACATTTATAAAGGGCGTAAACAGTGCCAGAGTCGTACTTAAAAGGCACTAGAGTTGGTGAATTACGCATAACTGTACCAAGAATGACTTTGCGGCCCATTAATCACGCCATTCACGTCATACTGAAATTAGTTTTATGTCTCCCTTAATTCAGCCAACAGTCACACATTTCTATAAACATTCCCACTTCACAATATGTGGCCACTGTTTACCTTGTTTCAGCTGTCAGAGGAACAGTCAGTTCGCTCTGATTGCTAAGAAAACAAAACATAAGACACAGAAACCTACTGGCGACTGCAGTAGATTGTGTTCAAGTAGAGGTAAAATCCCCCATGAGTCTTTAACGCTTGCTGTATCTCCAGTGAAACATTGAACTGCTGTGAGTAGATATTACATAGATATTTCCTGGAGAGCTTGTTAACTCCACTCGGATTAGACTTCTGATGTTACTGACAAACTAACTGACTGTGAGTTCTGCATTGGTAGACACAGCGAACAGTTTTTTTTCTCCTAAGGGTTTGCTCTTTTGAATATTTAACATGCTATTTTGGTTTTGAACAGTTTATTTTTCAGCATTATGAACTGAACTGTATTTCTTTCACTGGATTAAGATTTGGAATCAAGTGAGTGGAGTTTATTTGCACTTGTCTTGTGCTTGTTTTTTTTTTCTCTCTTCTACCACCAGCTTACTTTCTTATGCATATTTTTTTTATCCATCTATCCAGGTACTGGATGCCAACAGGTGTTTTGAGAAACAGTGTCACTCTGCCTTGTCACTCCAGCTGGCGGCCTACTACTACTCGTTGCAGATCTACTCCCGCCTCCTACCCTGTTTCAAGGACAAGAACCACACTCTCTACCAGGTTAGCATTGAATAACAGTTATTTGAGATGGTGGGTGAGTGAATGGAGGTATGCTGAGGTGGGAGGTGTCAGAGTCGTGATTGATGTTGATGAAAAATGATAAATCTGTTTTGGAAAATGTTTTTGTTAACCCCGATTCCAGGGACCAATTCACAACACAAATTCACAGATAAAGTAAACAAGAACAAAACAACAAAAAAGGAAGACATCTGATAAGATGGCAACAGCAAACCACAGGCATTTGTCACACAGATAAAAAATCAAAAAGTTTAAAGCTGTGGCTTCAACAGTGGACCCAAAAAGATTGATCTGTTTTGAGCAAGATGGGTTTTGAAGAAGTTTTTTGAAACCTAAGAGGCTAAGTGCAGGTTTTGCTTCTCTAGTCAGAGGATTTTAAGTTCAGGCAGCACCACAGGAAAGCTGTGTGTCATCCATGTTTTAAAGTCAGGATGAAATGAAAAATGCCTTTCCAACCACGTCCCCGGTCATGTTGTGCACCTATTGATCATTAAAATCAATTACCTGTTTTATTCCTCCAAAACAAAATATGAGATGTGTTTACGTAGTCTTGAACTAATTTTAACCAGTAATATCATCACATCCGTCTATCAATCAATCTTCAACTTTTAGTGTCACAGAGTTAAGATACATTAGTTCGATAGCAGGCAACGGTTTGGTTCGTTGGGTTATGATGTGACCATTCTTCAATGTTCATATCAAATTTCTCCCAACTTTATTTCCTGCCTACTCATCCTTTTTTACTTGAAAATACGTCACAATACAGAAGCTAGATACTTTGGAAATGCTGTTTCATATGTATTTCAAGTTAAAGGGTTTCTAGAGGACCTAGCAGAGAGAGCGTGGTCAGGTGGATGTGTATGGCTCTTGACAAGCTAACAGAGGTGACAGTGGTCTGAACTGTGGATCCTTTAAAATTTTAAAAGTTAATGTCAGAGTGACCAGGAGTGATTTGTGCTGCAGTACAATACAATAAAACATTTTATATGCAACAAATGCTTTAACCGCTCTCTCAGCATCGGGTAATGACAGAAGAGTTTTCAGCTATTGCACAAAGGATGAAGAAATAAATTGTTTTAATGTGAATTTCAAACGAGTGCTGACTGTCAAACATGACACTAACACTGAGAGAAGGACGAGGAGGTTATTTAGTTAATGGACCATCGAGTTCCAATCAGGAAAACCAAATCTCTGAGTTTTTAAGTAAGTAATTATGTGGCATTCAAATTTTGATGTCATTCAAAGAAGGTAGAAAAAGGCAGGAGAGAGCAGTCTCGTCGTGCTTTGTAGAAGTCTAAATGAGTATGTCATCTGCATATCGATGAAACCCATTCCACATTATGACTCAACAGAGACTCAAATATATTGATTCAGGAAATAAAGTAGTAATCAGCAACGGCACCAGTCTTTTTACATCTCTTTACATCTTACATGATGTGAATGTCTACTTTCTAACTTGCTAATTTTATCTGAGCAAACATCTAATAAATTGTGCACAGTCCATATCGACATATTTAACCTTTTAACATGTATTTCCTTTATTTTTTTCTTTTAGGTAGCATTAAGGTTGAAAAAAATCTAATTACTCCACATTGTCTGACACCATATCCTTACACACATCCTCACACCATATATTTATCACTTTGTTTCAGTTTTTAATTGAAGCTACAGTACATGATGTTTACACTGACTGAAATATTCAAACACAAGATTGTGTGGGGTTTTTTTATGGCTGCACCATTTCATCAAAAGTCTTGTGCATCACTTTCTTCAATATTCACTCTGACATATTTGGTGCCTTAAACTTTGGCATCTCAACTAGAATTTAAAATAAAGTTGTATGGATCTGAAGAGTGCTTAGCTGCGCAGCACGACTTTGTTTTGACTGACCCACCAGTAACGATTTCTGGCTGAACAGAGACTCGGACAAAGAGAAAAGCACAGGGTACAATGTAAAATTCAAAAACACACAATCTGTATTGGAAAACCAGGTCATCCTATACAGGAAGTCAGTCTAGAACAAACAAACAAATCCAGCCAGGGAATAGGTTAAGTCAGAAAACAATGAAAACTGCCATAAGAAAAATGCTGGAAAGCGATGAACACACAGCACAGGACAAAAACAATCTGGCATGGGAGCGGTGAACACATGGGAGTATATGTACAGGGCTGACTGAGGGCAAACCCAGGGGCAGGTGACGAACGGGGTTTGCTGATGGAACAACTAGGGGCAGGTGAAAGAGCACAAGTGTGGATAATAAGGGGAAGCAGAAACACAAGGGCAGGAACTGAAATGACAGGATGTTATGCCACCAATAAGACAGTGGGAAAAAGTTAGAGCCACAAATACTCAGAAATCAAAGTCATTGTAGACAAGCGTCATTTCTTTCTGAGTGTCATTGTGTTTAAAATACATTTTATCACTTTTTTTGGGTTCAAACATTCAAATGCTGGTTAGCCTCTTAGATGGAGACCTTTGTTCATGGCAAAGTGGGAATACAAAAGGCTTTACAATGATGTTAGAGGCAAAAAATGAACACACTCAGACATCATAATTAGACAAACTGGGAAAAGTACGCCCAGGTTGAAAATAACTATAATTATCATTTTACTCATCATAATAGTAATCCACTTGATTGTGCTTTAATTCAAACATTTGATTGTGTGTCTCCGCTTTTGTTTGTGAATGTCTTGGCACATTTGTATGTGTTTGTGTTAATATATGTGTGTGAAATTGTTTTTTCCCCCAGATGTCTTAATTATAGCAGACAGACATTTTGCATAATTGACTAGCTCTTAAATTCCTTAGATATATATAATTTGACAACGTGTAAATTGAAAAATGTTTTTGTTGGATATGGTGGCACAATAATACTGCATGTTATTTTCTGAAACAATGCAAGCCTAAAGTACCCAACAGGGCTGCAACTAAGGATTATTTTAATTTGTTGATTAATGTGTTGATTATTTTTCCGTTTTGTTGGTAAAATTTCAGAAAAATGTCAATCATTGTTTCCCAAAGCCCAACTTAATGTCCTAAAATGTCTTGTATTGTCCACACCCCAAACATATTCAGCTTACTGTCGTAGAGGAATGAAAAAAAAACAGAAAATATTCACATTTGAGAAGCTGAAATCAGAGAATTTTGGCTTTTTTTCTTTAAAAATTATTAGACTGATTGAATTGATTATCAAAATAGTTGGCGATTAATTTAGTATTTGACACCCAATCGACTAATTGATTGATTTGTCAATGCAGCTCTAGTAGCCACATGCCTTTTCTTCCTACAAAGAACAAGAGATCAGAATAAATGAGTGAGAGGGGGAACTTGAGGATAGCGGTGGCGAAGGAGTGGTGGCAAGGTTGTCGGGGGTGATTGGAGGAGAATAAGAGAAGAAATGGCTCTGACCTTTTCCTTGAGTGGACTGTGGCTCTCGTGGGTTTTAGCCCAGGTGGAAGGAGGGGAGGTAAAATGTTGAAATAAAAGAACGGAAGAGCGAAAGAGGCCAGCAGAAGAAGTGGATAAGTGTGTCCCAGTTGACATTCAAGGTCAGGACTGTGCACAAAAACACACACTCGCACAGTGCCACTCACACAAGCACAACCAACAAGTTATACTCACCAACACACACACAGATGCCGTCGCCACACACTGACACACACACACCCACCCTGCCACCTAATGGCAGTAATCACCCCCCAACCTCCTGCCTCAAGTGAAGTTCAAGTCCATTAACTTAAAATATATACAGCTTTTCCTCCTCTGCGCTACACTTTGGCAATTGTACCTTCATTTTTAGCTCATTTCTTTTTTTTTTTATCTGTCATTTCCTTTGAGTTTTTTCTTTAGTGTGTTCTACCAGAGAGTGTGCTTGTTATCGTTATGTTCCAGGTCTTGCCTTCACTCAGCTCTTATTGATGAGGCAGTGGCAACTTTTCCTCTGATAGAAGCAAGAGGGAAGAAAACCATTAAACGCCACTACCTTGATTTCTTTCTCCTCGCTCACCACCATCTTTTTTTCTTGTCTCCTCCAGTATGTGCTCTCCGTGTCCCTCTCCTTTCCTTATTTTTTTCCTCTTTGTCAGTTAAGTTAATGAATTGCTTTGTTGGCATGACAGTTCTGTTTTAATGTGTCTCCGTGCTGCCTCTTTCTGTCCACATTATGTTGTGCTTCCTGCTATCGTTGCGCCCTTCTTCAACAGTCTTTTTTCCCCCCAAAGGCCTGCCTCGCTCTTGTTAAATCTCAGGCCTTTCCGTCCACAATACTATCTTGACAGTGCATACTTTATACATTTCTCTTGTGCTTTCTTTAGCTCTCTTGCCTCCTCTTATCTTTTAAGGGCACACATTGTGCAGCGTGTGATATTTAATTTCAGATATGTGTGACAGGATATCAGAATTTCTTGCACGTGCTTGCTATGCATCACAAATAAAATTGGGGGAGGGAGAAAAATATGTTACATACACAAACATGTTTTTTTTTTTTTTAAGTTTTGACATGTGTATGTGCATGTGGCAAGGTTTTTGTGCATGCTTTTGTTTGTTTGTTGCGTGTACTGTATGCGTAACTGCGGGCTAACATGTTCGTGTGCGTTGGAGTGTTAGATCTGTTTTCATGCGACAGCGGGTGGTGTATGTGTGTGTGTGTTGTGGTGTGTCAAGCTGTCTCCAAGTGTTTCCCACTCTCGACTTGAAGAGCAGTAACACTGCGTCTCAATAACTCTCACACTCTTTCAGTTCTCTTGTCACTATCACATAATTTCATACCCAAGCAATAAGACACCAAACACTCAAGCCACTGAAGTCGTTCAGTTGCAAATAGGTAGACAACTCTCTGAGGGTTTACTCGAGGTGTTTGATGTGGTTTTAAAGCCTCAATCAACAGCCTGTTTCCTCCCTGTTCTGTAGATATAAAGGTTTTGGAGCTGAGGCCGCCTGCAAAGACAACATTAAAATTTATGGTGAAGGAAGCACTTGCTTAAATTAAATTAACATTGCCCTGTAGTATAAGAGTAAAATATGAGATTTAAAGGAGAAATATGTAATATATTTACTCTACTAAATCATGAAATTAGCGCATTATATCATCAGAGTTGCCATTGGAACTTCTCCATCAACAACGCTATGGCCAGTATGTTTTCCTTTGAAATTTTTATATAGGTGCAGAGCTTCTGTTTTTGTTTTGACCACACTGACTTTTATGTTTATTATTTACTTTACATGAAGCTAAACTTAATACTGAATGTTCACTGAATGAGTGTCTGTTTATAAGTCACAAATAATTATTAATAATCTGCTAGAAGGAGTAGATGTTTAAAACGTTTAATTAATAAGCAATTTGCTTGTTTGGTTTTGCAATTTGGAGTTTGGTTTGCAGGAAGAATGTGTATTTTAGTTTTTAAATAAGGTTGCAAATTATAAGCATTTTACTTAATTGATGATTGGTAACATTACCAATCACTTAATTGATTAATTGTTATTAAAAAAGCATAAATATTTTGCTTATACCAAACAATATAAAGTGTGTTATCAGCACATATATTCATACAGAAGATTTCTTATCACTTCTTGACATTTATGCCAAGAAACATAGTATGACAAGAAGACTTTAAAACTTACCACATGCAATAACATCCTCATAGCATCATTGTTACAGCACATTTAAGCAGTATACAAAGACGAGCTCTCAACAGCCAGATCTTGAGCACATGTGAAATGTGTAGGTGATGTCTAACCTATCCATTAAACTTTTTTCCCCCGATCACCTTGGAAAGTACTGTATAGTGAGCCATATTTCCCTCTTAGGATGTTACACCTAACATGTCAGCATCAGCAATATTATTACTGCATTTGTAAAGTGACTATAAAAAACAGCATTGAAGATCTGCATGATTCCTTTTTTGTAATAAAACAGGGAGTGCACTGCGGAGTGTCCTTTTGGCTTCAGGACGCAATCAGGCTAACAGGATTTAATTTTAGGAATTTCATGGAACTTGCAGTACAACAGGTGTGAGACAGAAGCTACAATAATCTTTTCCATGGTGGCATTTGTGTACTGCAATTACACTACTGTGTCTCAGTTAAATTGAATATATTGATGTTTAAAATGCACCATGTAGCACATAGTTATTTATACTGTATTGATCGCTGTGGACTTATTTGCTTTGTGGATGTGACCCTCCTACTGTATTGTAACCATGTAGCAGCAGCAGCAGCAGCAGCAGCAGTGGGAGGCCACTGTGTAGTCCTGGGACCAATTCAAGTTATTGGTCCAGTGCTGTGGTCAATGACACTCGCAGGAGTAACATGAATACCAAATATACATGTATTTAGACTGTGGGAGAAACCACAGAGAGAACATGTAAAGAAAGGAAAGCACTGTGTTAAAGGATAATTAAGCTTTTTTACTACTTTGGTTTTATTTTTGTATGTTTTGGATATCGTTAGTTTTGACCAATTGGGAACAGAAAAAAAAAAAAAAACTCCATTATTGATATATCGGCTGACATTCTTTATACAATAGATACAATATATACATAAACACATTTTTTTGCAATGATCCCTCTAAAGTGGTTAAGACTTGTGACAAAGTTATGTACTGTAATGGAGACAGGATATTGTTTTAACAGTAAATTTTATTGTCCAAAATGAAAAAGTGAACAGTGAAACACTTTCACTGATATTTTTAATAATCATTAATAACTATAAATAAAAAACACAAATAGAGCAAACTATATGCATATATTTAACCTGAATTAAGAGAAATGATCAGACATGCCCCAAATGCTGCCAATAATGCTAAGAAACGAAACCAGTCTGCATTATGTTATGTTTAAAACAAGTGGGAATTCACAATAGCTGTGGCCAGTTACGCAGCCATGTGTGTATGCACACACACAAACAACCACTTGACCTCTGTGGCCAAAGTGTAAGGAGTGGGACTAAATCACACCAGTGGAAAAAGGAACTCTCTGCTGAGTCTGGTGATGCCTGCCACTAGGCTTTATGACAAACGTTTCATGAATTATGAAAGAGGGCGGGGCAAAAGTGTAGTGAAAAAGGAACTCTGCTGAGTCCAGTGATGTCTCCCGCAAGTACCTAACACACCAAAATTGAATGCTAACTTGAAGCTGATTCAGTCACATTTAATTGATTTATTCTGGGAAAATAAGCCAGTGATCTCACAGCTGCTCTAATATTTTAGTCCAAATGTGTTGCACCACTGCTGGTTTGCCAGAGTGTGTTATTAATTTTGTTGCTTTTTTAAAAATTAAATGAACTTGGAAGCCATTAGTTCCATTTTGTCTTTTCTTTTTAAGTCTTTTTGAGTCGTTCTGTATTACTTGTTACAGACAACATTCAGCTTTCTGCCTATTGAAGATTCTGTTGCCCACTATTGACTTTGAAGGTCTTTAACTGTTACTTTCCCATCCGATTACGGCTCCCAGGCATGACGGAGCAGCATCAGGCTCAATGACACGGAGGCTGGGTTTCCATTATTCCCCAAGGCATAATGAGCCGATTTCCACTTGCTCGCACTGGAAGTTTTCATTATACCGACTAAAGTGCTCGTTTGCGAAATAGAGGCCCTCTTTACCGTAATTGTTCTGCTGGTGGTGTTTACACGATATTGCACAATAGCCCGTGTTTATGTAAGTGTTAAGGTCTGTTTACCTGTGCTTGTCAGTGTTTTAATGTGTGGGGTTTTGTTTGATTGTGTGTGTGAGTGTGTACTTTTGTGTGTTTGTGTGTCTGAGAGAGTGTGTTGTGCTTAGTATAATTGTAGCCGTGAATGTGCAGCCACTGTACAGCAATGTGCTGAGCAAAGAGATTGAGATTTTTCACTCAACCATTTATCTTTGCCTGCAGTCACCATTCTCTCACTGAGTATTGATCACTCACACTCCTGGTACACACACACACACACTCACACACTCACACACAAACATTTAAACATTTCAAGCAAACACAATCGTACTCTAGACACACAGAGCGTGACTTTAAGAGTATGTCATGCAGAAAAACTGCTTAGCTCTTTGAACATCTCATTAGGATGTTTGGATTTGTAATAAAAGCCCACAAATCATTGTTAGATGCTTTGCTTTCAGTTCATATACTCAGATGGAGTCAGTGAATTGGAAAGAATATTTTAACCTTTATTAAAGCGACTACAAGGAGTTTTTAACTGGTTATGAAAGAGTCTCAATTTAATACTGATTCCTCGATATGACCTACGTCAGCAAACAAGACCATCAGAGAGAAGACTGACTGTTCATACTTTGTTTGAGTCTGCTTGAAATCAGATGAAACAAGCCTGTGTTTACATGTTTCCAGACAAAGTTACAGTTAGTGGTACATTACCCAGTTAAAAAGAAGCGAGAGGAGATTTTTATTTAGATAACTTTATTTTTGATATTTTAGTTTGTGGTTATTATGGTGGAAACACTGCCACTTTTGTTCACAGGGGCCGCCAAAATCGATTAAATATGAAAGTTCCTTCTAGTCATGTTGAACAAGCAATATGTAGCAATTCCAAAAATGAGTACTGTAGTCCAAATAGCGAGTTAGAGCCATAGACGTAATAGCCATAGATTGAATCCATATTTAATTTACAGTCTTTTTAATTTTTTAATTAATTAATTGCTGTTAAGAATTTTACTGATTCAGAACGTATTATTCAATAGTCTAGAAATGGCAGTAACTGCGCCTCATTCGACATGTTTTGTCTGGTGGAACCATTTGCGCAAAAGGAAACTTTTGTTTCTCATTAATTATGAAAGAGTAATCTATTAATTGATTGTTAGCAGTTTTCACTGTTGGTTAAGGAAAATGCACAAAATTTGCAGCCTATTATTAAGTTCATATTTACATATTTATTTTCTTCCTGACAAAAATCTTCACAGTATAAGTCTTTCAGGCTGCAGAAAATAAAGAACAAGAACAAAATAAATAACAAAACACTCACTAGATGGAAATTGTATTAGGAGTAAAGAAGAAAGTGTTCCCTCAGTTGAATCAAGACCACTTGATAGAACAGCACTTTGCCTACATCTATTGACATTTTGCGTTGCCTGTGGTCATTGCAGATGTTTTTCAATTCATGGCCACAACAGGATTTAAGCTGCCGGTCGCAGGAGCTGACCTTGGGTGTGCTGGACCACTGAGCCAACTCCCTGTTGTTGAATTGACTGGAATAATGAGTTAGACTGAATGACTTCCCTATCATAGAAAAGCACCACAGACCCAACGACATCGCTTTCCTCTTTTTGTACAAACTGTGCACTTGTACAAATTGCACCCTTGTACCACAATCATTAGCAGTCTATATTCTACCCATGGGAGCCCTGTAGAGCAAAGTAGCTGCAGAAAGGGCCCTGTTAGACAAATATGCACTCTTAATGCACTGTTGCAGCTGACTGGGAATGTTTGAGACTAAGTAGTCTCTAAACCTTTGATTAGATGCACTGGGTTGACGGTGCTAAGTTACTCCTGTTACTATTGCTCGTGTCTTTGCGATCTTCTTGGCAGGCTTGTATCTTGCTTGTGATCAGTCCCCTTCATGGCGTATTATGACCCACAGTGCAGCCGAGCCTGTTTATGGAGTGATTATTCCTTTCTAACTGGTGCCCAGTTTCTCTCCCCCTTGCTTTCCTCCTAATTATGTGCACATACTGTATACACCATTTGTAGAATTAGTGCTAATGAGGCCACTGACTGTATAGCTTAGTGTTAGGCATGGCATAAACACAACTCATTAAGATCATTACTAGCTTACTCTCTAGAGAGGGAAGGCATGCTGGTTTCTCTGTAACCCCCATGTGATCGTTACCACACAAAGAGTCACATAGCGAGAGACAAATGTGTTTAAAAACTAGGTTAGCCTGAATAATTTTTCTGTGTGTGTGTGGCATTGATCTGATGATAACACACACAAAATAATATTACATTGAGAATGTAACAAACTTTTGGGTTTGAGTATCGAATTGTTTTTGATTATTACAGTCTTGTAATGAATATGAATTAGACTAGGACTCATAACATCATTGGACTGCCAGACTGATGGGAAGGTAGGGAGACATTGTATTTTTTGCCACGCTGGAATGACAATGTGGTTTGGCCTGTTGACAGCCCAGTCCATTTTGGCCCAGACTGAAATATCTCTGCAACTATTAGACATCTGTTACCTTGAAACATTTCCTGACATTCGTAGTCCCCAGAGGATGAATCCTAATGACTTTTCCATAAGCAACCATGAGGCTGTCAGTTTTTTGTTAAGAGTGAAATATCTCAAAAATTATTTTCAGGATTCTGTGAAATTTGGTGCAGATCTTCAAGCTCCTCAGAGGATGAATCCTCAAGCAGGTATTATGCTTTCCCCATCTGTGAGTGTGTGAGGGTCCTATAGGGACTGTGAGACATAAATTTTGTCATCAGATGGTTTAAATGTAGGCTCTACGCACACATCCACATACTGTTGTTGTCACAGTGTGGACTTGTCAACATGGCCTCTAAACTAATCCTACAGATTCAATCTACTGTGCATGTGTTGAACATGACCTAGTACATGTCTCTAATGTCCACAGCTGTCAGTGTACTTATCCATTTGGGAGTGTAATCCAGGCATAACAACTCTGGTGATCACCTGACTTTTATCAGCCGTGCACCAGCAGCAGGTCACACATATCTCCTCTCGAGTGAAATATCTCCACATCTACCTGTTGGATTAATTGCAATAATTCAAAGTACTTTGGTGATTCCCTGATTTTTTGTCTTGATCTATGTGATCCAATCAGCATTATTTGTAATAACTTAGGTGATTCCCTGATGTTTCTTCTAGTACCAACATCAGGTCAAAACTGGCATCATCATCAGCTTTTTCTTTATGAACAGATATCTGCACATGAATATGCTCGATCTGTAGGCAAGGGACAAGATTTTGGCATCAGATTGGAATTGACCAATCAGGTTTGAGTGGGCTTTGGGTGCGTAGTCCATGTGGAGAGCAAAAGAAGCGTAAACATATTGACGAAAACTTCAAAACTGCAACTGTGAGAATAGCTGATGAGTTCCCAGACTGACATCCAAATGTTAGCATGCTAACAAGCTTAACTAAAGCCAAACAAGGTCAACTTCATGTTAGCGTTGTGAACATGTTAGCATTACACTTAAAGCACCGCTAGCATGGCTGTAGATTCTTTAGCTTAGTTTTAGCCTCTTTAGTTAAGATTTTAGTTGTATACTCTGTCATACCTTTAACCTGGATTTTCACAATAAAGCAGATTTTTTTTGTTTGACTATAATATCTGAATTTTTTGATGATACACACTATATATAACATGTTCATACTAATGTAACTTGTAAGTCTATGAAAGTTTTACACAGTGTTAGCATTCACAATTGAAACTGAGTGATAAAAGGTAAAACAATACTGTTTGATGTAATATTAAGAATGAGTTAATCACGATAATATATTTGACTGCTAAAATTGATTGAATTGCTATAATAATATTTAATTTCATACACCAGATGGCTTGGAAAAGGGCAAAAAGATTTTTGATGGGTGCAGAGTTGTGACTGAAATATAATAACATGGGAAATTAGGACTGAAAATCAGACAGTAAGTGTGGTAGAAGAGATTTGAGACTTGAGACGCAGACTTTTTATTTTTACACTGTTCCCTCTTAAGCAGCATCACAGGAAGGAGGGCAGCACAGAGAAAAGAGCCTGTGGCAGCGGTGGAATATCTAAAGGGGGAGTTCAGTTGGAGAGAGCTGGCTTCCTCCCAGCTGTGTAACATCACACACCACCTTATGCAATTATAGTTTACATACAGTTTATACATTCTTCCCTTTGAAGAAAGACTATAAGTGGCTTTTTAAGATACTCTGAAATTAAATAAGCAAGTAATTAGATAAGATGGAGAAAATAATTTGACTAATTGAGATTGCACAGAATACTTATTAGAAAGAAGGAGGATTGCAGAGATTCTTCCGTAATGAGAGAGGAAGGATGTAGAATTTGAGCGATGCAAGAAAAACTAGGGTTTGGAGAGGTAAGGGAGGATATTATAACCAGATAGCCAAAAAGACAAAGCACTGTGGTTGAATGACAGAGAAAGTAAGAGAGAATGCAAACAGTATTTCATCATGAAAGCATTATTTCAATAAAAAGCTTCAAACATCGGCCTGTCCATCACTGTTCCAGCAGACTTTCTTCTCTCCCTTTATGGTCTCCTTTTTACGTGTCATTCTCCCTTGTCAGAAAACGGTGTCCAGAATGATGGCAGCATTAACAAATTCCATTCTACTTTTTCTCCTCTCCATTACTTTCCTCCTCCTATCTCCTGGCTTATTTCCTCTCTACCTTTGACTTTCTAGCTATACTCTCTACACTTTTAATATTCTCGCCTTTCTACCTCTTCTCCTCACTCTCCCTCCTGTCCTGCTTTTGAACTGTGAATCTGCCACCATGACTGCCGCTAAGGCCACATCTAAAGACACGCACACATGCCGAGAGCAGGAAGAGACACACAGAGACACGCGCACCTCTGTTTTCAAGCTCACACATTTCCAGCAGCCATAATTACCTTATGCAAATAAGATCAACAAATAAACCATCACATCCTGCTGGGCGACAGCATATAAGATGCCAAAAACCAAATTCAGGGGCTCATTTAATTAGAACAGAGGTGATGAGAGAGATACAACATTCACCTACCGCTCCCTGCACATGACACTCTCAATCATAAATGTGTATCCACCGTTGAGTTCCCCATAGGCCTGAATCGCAGTAGCAATTATGCTTCCTGGGTACATTTACCCATATTTTGTTGGCATGTAGGAAAAAAGGCCCATATTGAGTTTGCCTGATTCAACCCAGGTGCAGCAGTCAATCTCTTCCTGGAAGCAAAATTATAGAAGTGCGGCCAGGATAGTTAATCTTCTCCTACCTTTTTTCTGCCGATTTTTGAAAATTACAGCCATTTCTGAAAATAGCCTCATTAGTTTGTCACGGCAAAGCAGTGGAGGACCTGTGAAGTTTTAGGTACCGTGCAGTGCAGGCTGTTTGAAGCGCAGTGTGTCACATAGTTTAATGATAAGCCTTAAGGGCAGTTTGAATTTTGTCAAACTTAAACTACTTGGTTTAAACGGTGTAGAATACATTCTTTATTGCTCAATGGGTGAGAACTGCATTTGGAAGCAATTATAAAGGTAACAGATAAAAACAGTGGAAAAGAAGAAGGGAGTCTGTTAAGTAAGACCCCATTGTTCTGTATGGTGGATATTATGTTAAATATGTTTAGTCTATAATAGAGTTGCATGTCATTATCTGTATTTGTATCTGTATCTGTTCAACCAACAAAATTATCAGTCTTTGTGTCTGTATCCGGATAAGTGACCAGAGGTGGGCATGGTTTATGGTGGAAGTCACATTAAAGTGGGCAAATAATGTTTTCTAACCTAACGGTCATTGACAGTGCAACTGTTGTGCCTACAAAGCATCAAAATGATTTAATATTGGCATATAATTGTGAAATATATTTCAAAATTTATTTATATATAAAATGTCAAAATTTGAAAAATGTCTGTCACAAGTCCAAAAATGACAGTTGAAAACCCAAAGACTCTTCATTTATGATTATAACTGACAAAGAAAAGCGAGAACTCTTTACATTTAAGAAGCTGGAACCAGCAAATGTTTGACATTTGTGCTTAAAAAATGAATAAAACAACAAATCTATCATCAATAGTTAGTTGCCAACTAATTGTATTTTGATCAGCTAATCACTGTAGCTCTAATACAGAAGATAACATACCAAGTAAACATAACTTGGTACAAAAAGAAATTTCATAGTCAACAAGCACAAAACTCCAAGATCTTTTTGTCAAAAACATTTGACAAAACCTTTCTGCACATTTTGAGTGAGCACTAAGTGCTCTTTTATCAATATCTATGCCTTTTTTAATGCCCTTTTTATGCACATTTATCTTTTTGAGGATTAAAAAGCCTGATTGGAAATGACAGAAATACCCCATCCCAAAACAAACAAACAAACAAATGCTTGGCTGATGTGGTAAAGTTGGTGTATTGATAAAAAAAAAAAAAAAATGCCACAAAAGTGAGACAGTTTTTCAATCCATGGTTAGAAGAGTCAGGACAGTTATGGAGGTTCTCCTTGAAACCAAGTCCTAATTGTATTCTTTATAAAACAATTTAACATGCCATTTTTAATTTGAAAAGTTGTTTGGAGTAAAAGGACAGATATAAAGACTGTGGTACCAGCGGCACAATAGCACCAATAGAAATTGAGAAGCTGCAAGCCACCTCCAGCATACAGTACAGCAAATAGAATAAATTCCACCTTGTTGTTTTTTTTAATTATTCCATATACATTTTTGAAAAACATTTTTTCATTTTATCAAAAAAGTGATGCTGGAGATTTCAATGGGGTGAACTGGAACAAATAAAACAGATATGAATTGGCAAATACTTAAAGCATAGCCCCATGTTTACAGTACACAAGGAGAGCAAGTTTAAAAGCTGGAAATCTGGCAGGAATTCTTAAAGATTTTTAAAATCAATAGCCAATATGTTCACACCCCTACAGCAAAGGGGCAGGGACGTGCAAGTCCAACTTTTGTCTGCTTTTATTCAGATAATAATAATTCCCTAGATTACCAAAATTGGCTTTTAGCACAATTTGTGCTTCATATCTTTTTACCCCGTGAGGCTACCAGCATGAAATAACAGCTGTTTGTGTGTAAATGTGACAATTATTCCCTTTTTCGTAGGCGGACCCAAAGGAGCTGATTCGTTTGGTCACACAGCATGTGTCTGCCTATTCCAATTGGCCAGAGGAGCTGCAGAATTTGATCGACCAGCTGCATGTGTACAACGAGCGTCTGACAGACTTTACCCAGGCCCAGGTGTTACAGGGGCTGGGCCGTGGAGTGGACGTCCAACGCTTCAGCTCCGACTCTGACTACAAGAAGGAGACCATCCTCGGCCTCACAGAGTAAGTGGAGAGGGTACAGAAAAGATTATTAAAGAGTGGACAGATATGCTTTTTTCAGGGCATAATGTAGTGGATTCATAATGTAGTCGGTAAGGTATGCTTTATTTGCTCATTTTTTGTGACAGTAATGAGATTTAACAAGCTGTACTTTAGACAAAAACTATGAATATGTTCTTTAATAGACAGTGTTAGAGCATTTATCGGACCCTTGTTAGACTTTCGTAGAGAGGAATTTGGGACACATTACAACAGAACTGTACTTTAAACTAAAGTACTCTGCGGGACCAGCCAAAGAAGGTCAAGTCAAGTCAAGTCAATTTTATTTATATTGCGCCAATTCACAACAAAGTTGTCTCAAGACACTTTACATATAGAGTAGGTCTAGACCACACTCAACAATTAATTATATTTGCATCCAACAACTGAAACAATTCCCCCATGAGCAAGCACTTTGGCGACAGTGGAAAGGAAAAACTTCCTTTTAACAGGCAGAAACCTCGGACAGATCCATGACTCATGGTAGGCGGTGATCTGATGGTGTCTCAGATTTGTCATTTCACTTTTGTTTGCAGTACAGTTCTGTTATAATGTGTCCCTAACTACCCTAATAAGCCTAATAAGGGTCTAATAATGGCTCTAATGCTGTCAAAGGAAGAACATATTATTTCTAGGTTTTGTCTAATTTAATACAAAGTACAGCCTTTTACATATTATTAGTGTACTGTAAAATAAATGCAACCCATTTTTTCATACCTCATATGCATATGAGTGGGAGTTACGGCTCCCTCTGCTTCACTGTGATTGAATCTGATCATTACTCTGCTCCTCTCTGCTTGTGTGTCCGCATGTGTTCAGGACACTGGATGACGGCGTGTACAGAATCGCTCTGTCTCTGGCAAAGCGCTACAGTGTTCCACTGTGGGAGGTCTACATGACTCACCTCGAGTTCCTCTTTACAGATAGCGGGTACATGCACACACACACAGACACACACACACAGAAATACATGTACATGAATACCATCACCATCATCTCCCTGAGCATTTTTCATCTCATGATACTCATCTGTTCAGTTTCTGGTCTCTCATCAATTTGAAATATTCAGTCTGTCAATGTGAATTTGAAAAGCCCCTGATTGCATTTGTGTTTTATGATAAACTTTACATTGATTGTATCACATGAAAATGATACACATTGTATGGAAGACAGGGATTTTCATACCTGAAAACTGTTGAACAAGTCCTATATAGTACATATCTACATAGGCTTGCAAAGACAGAGTGAAAAAGAAGGCACAAATAACACCAAAAAACATAGTGCATGTGTAGGTCTCCTTGCTTCCTATCAGAGTGACACATTATATCTGTGCTATGTGGGTTTGAAGAAGAATCGATGAGGATATCCGAGGCCTCCACAGTGGATGCCCGTCATCCATTCTTGTATCGATGGAAGTTCAGGGGAGAGCCATGAGAGTATTATGGTCTTTTTGACCACAGTTAAAGCTGCCTCCATGGTGTGATCACTGACAATTCAGTAAAAATAAAAATAGGGTGGGCTGTTCGGGAATCTTGAATTTTAGGATTAGATTAGAGATTAGATACAGAGGGGCATTCTCAGAAGACATGAAGGTATGTATGTGCATTGTGTTCTCATAAAGAAATATGTTACTGGTGCTCACTTATCTATTCCCATGTGTAATCAGTTTTGTTATGCGCACACATCCTTATCCTTCATGCATGTTTAAAATTCTGCAAAGTGAAATGAAAAAAGCGAAAGTAGCACCACAGCCTCTGAGTTATGGCAAAACTCGCCTACATAAAGAGCATACATAAAGCACCCCAGAGTAAATCAAACATGTTGTGAATTTTTTTTTTTTTTTTTTTTTTTTTTGGGGGGGGGGGGACGTGAGTGTGTCAGACTGTATTTCCATAATTTATTTGCTCTCTGACTTCATAGCTGGGGATCTGACTAGCTCTGCACCTTTCCTTGTTTTAATAGAATGCCTTTTCAGCAGAGTCGAGATGTGTGTGTGTTTGTGAGCACACGTATGTGCATCTGTGATAAATATCCCCCTGTCGCATTCTGATATAAGGAAATGGTTTATGGACTCCACTTAACGATAAATTACAGCCTATACCTTCTTCAAACCCGACTGCAGCTGCTGTGTGTGTGAAATTCTGCCAAAATCTCAAGATCATGACAAATGCGTGAAGAATATTCATACTATAATCTTGACTAGAAGCATCTGCAATATGGATATTGATTTAACGGATGGATGGACACAGGGACTGATATGAATCGAGCAGACCAAGGGGAAAACTTAAAGGAATAGATGCATGCAGACAGAAGCACAGGTGTGAGATAGAATTTAGACTTTTATTGATCCCTGTAGGGAAATACATTCTTTGCATTTCACTCATCCTCTCTGCAGCCAGCCACAGTGCATTGCCCTGGGATCAAGTCCAGCTCTGAAGCCACTACTTGGGTTAAAAGCAATAACAAGAGTCCTTCTAATACATTTGTTTTACATTCATTGAAGAGACACTTTTGTCCAAAGCAGCTTACAATAAGTGCATTCAAGCTCAAGTGCTAGATGTCATTAAAAACTGGAAGTGCAGTCCTCCCAAATAAATAGCTAAAAAGTGTGTTGATGTGTGTTGAAGAGCCTGCAGTGAAAGGCAGTGACTCTGATGTTCTGACTTCAGCAGGGAGTTCATTCCACCAAAGTAGTTCCAGAACAGAAACGAGCCTAGACATAGACGAGAGACCACAAAGTCCTCTGAGCACTGGGGTGGCTGGACGTACATAGGTGGAGGAGTGCAACGGTCAGGCTGAAGTGTGGCATTTGACTTTGGCTTAGAGGTAGGAAGGACCACTTCTTCCACTGCTCTGTGGCCCAGTGCTTGCCTTTTGAACTGGGTGGAAGCAGCAACAAGCAACTTTGCTGTGAATGATAAATAAAACTTCCTTGTATGCTTGTAGGTTAGACAATGTTCAACCTACATATAATGATCAGCCACAACATTAAAACCTCTGACAGGTGAAGTGAATAACCATGATCGTCTTGTTACATTAGGCTTTCGAGATGAACTACACCTCGCCTGGAAAATAGACAACATCAAGCGGCTGCAACAGGAGGTGGAGACAAAAAGTTGCAGTCGAGTTGGACAGTTTCTAGCAGACTTCAGAGAATATACAGGAAGTGACACTAACATCCTGTAGGCTACCTGTAGTCTGCAGACCACGTTCATATCTTTAAAAAAAATAAAGTGCGTTCTTAATTGCTGATGAAGTTGAAGTAGAAGAGATCCTCCTACTATTACATAAGCCCCTGTTCTTTTGTCTGCCTTATAAAGCACTCCATAATTGCTCATTTGAAAGTAAATATATAGAACTTGATCGCACAACATAAGACTAATATCTTGCATTAAATATTACAATTACACAGAAAATTAAGAGTCTTCACAACACGTGGTGTTTGTTTTCAAAATTAAGAGCCAATCAGAGCATATCAGCTCATTGATAAATGAGCTGATAGGCCCACATATGCATGATGTCATAGCAAGTCGGGGTCAAGTTGAACACAAATCTAACCCTGTAGCAATCACTGGTGACTGATGCTGCACAGGCCTGGAGCCTAATGGCACCTGTTGGGTATTGAAGGGGTGGAATATATTAGGCAGCAAATGAAGAGCCAGAGACACTTCTTCAAGTTGATGTGTTGGAAGGTTGAAAAACGGGCAGGCGAGCATGAGGGCTTGAGTGATTTTGACAAGGGCTGAATTGTGATAGCTAGTAGGGGTGTCAAAATTAATCGTTTTTAAGATGCATCGCGATTCGGACGTGGACGATTCTGTATCGATGCAGTGACAGGACATAATCGATTGTAGCAGAGAGACGTTCCTTCTTAATTTTCCGGCAGCGGCCGGACAATAAAGTTATAAAATTCAAAATAACTTCCTGCTCGCAACGAGCGCCGTAGCGACCAGCGTCGTAGCAACGTTAGACTAGACTAGACTGCAGAAGTGTTTATTTTGTTTTTGAGCACTGTCAGGAGGTTCTATGCTTTAAGTTGAGTTAAGTTAAATGGAATAAAAAAGTCATAGACGAGAGGATAAGCTCCACCTGAAACCACGTTAAATAAAAAACAATGACCCGCAGCAGAGGGAGGGAGAGAGAGCGTGTGAATACGGACAGGTGATATAAAAACTTTTTATGATCATGAAACATAATATTACTGAACACTTCTGTGCAGTTTTTTTTATTTTTTTGCTCCAAGTCCGATTTGTTTTTAAATACTTAATTACTTCCCGCCGATTATTCACATCTAACGTTACGAAGGAGGGGAGAGAGAGCAGAGAGGAGAGAGAGGGAGCGTGTGTGAAGTGCTGACTGATATAAAACTTTTTTGATGATAAATCCTGATGTTACTGAACAGTTCCCTGACTAAAATATCTGTCTCAGTAAAAGACAGACAGCCGCTCGTCTCCTCCATGAAACGTTTGTCACTTCGCTGCATTATTATAAATATCAGTGTGTGTCCGTGTCGTGTGCAGTTTGCTGTCTGCTG